>KQ479175.1:21921-69383 GCA_000331835.2 Trichoderma hamatum GD12
AAAAAAAAAAAAAAAAAAAAAAAAATTATACACACACTACCTAAGGGTACCTACCACCTTACAAGGATGTAATAAATACTACCAGATGATGTGCGTGTATTATTATCGAGATCTTCCTCTTTTGGTATCTTGCGCATACTAATTTGCTCGCCATTTCCATGGTTCAATGTTCAGACCAAGGTAAAATTGAAAATCCAACTTAGGCTACACCTGATGCTGAGATGATGAAATTTGCATGCATTAAATTCTTAAAGACAATTACCTATATGTAGTTACTTGAATTGCACATTTACATACACTGATGTTGAAATTTTATAATATAACTGTTTCAGAGCATACCTCTCATTTGACACAAATATATATTATTAAGAAAAACTAGGTGACTTACATGCACAGCAATTACTCCCTGTTCTTTCATATCAACAAATGGTAGCAACTTTAGCCCTCTCAGCAGAATTTGCTTACATTTTGGGCTAAGCTTGTGTACTAGTAATATAAATCTCGATTAGACAAGCCTTTTTCGTGAAACCATCCGTGTCAGCTTGTCTTACCCACATTAGTCCTATCAGTCGTTCGTTCCAGCCATCATTTTGTAAGTTGTTTGGACCTATGAATGGCCCTTGATTAACGACAGCGGCGTAATATCGGACATCCAGCTGTTGCGAGTTCCCATTTTCTTTGTTCGCTTCGTAGAATCTACGCGCCGATGATGTCTCAGCCTCTTAAAAATGCTCTCTAACTTGCTCACTTTCCCTATGTGACTCTGCTCTGTATACTTTTACACACACACACACACAGACACACATATATATAGTCTACAATCTCCCTCGGGTATCAGCTCTCAGTCTGATCTTCACTACCTCATCATTGTCTATAACATGGGATCTCTCAGTGCTGGAGGAGCTTTCATTAGCCAGCTGGGGCTCAGCCCGTGGCTGGTTTACTCTGTAGCTGGTCTTGTTTTCTATCTTATACTATGTTCTTCTTTACGGTACCAGAGGCTTAACTCGATGCGCCGGCGCTTCAACTACCCAGATCGTGAATCACTATCCCGCATGACGAATGAGGATGCACAAAAGATTGTCCACGCTGTTAGCGTCTATGAGTTTCCCCTCCTCTACGACCTGGCCCTCAAATACGCAATTTTCAAGGTTTGCTTTTGGAATTCCCAATATCATATACTTATATTTACAGTTATTAGTCTTACGCCATCGATCAAATCGGCAATCTCTTATATAGAGTCAGTGATCTTTCTCGGCCTACAGAGGCCTCTAAGCGGTATATACTATTCGTTCACCACAAATCGTGGTTCTCAGCCTGAATTTGAACTAACACTTTACATAGATATGATGATACTTCCGTTTTACTTACTAGGTAAGTTTATTTGTGTGGCATTTGAGGAGAATCTTATGCTGATGAACTCTTTAGCTTTGTCACTTTTGCCCCTGGATCAGACACCCTAGCCAATAGTATTGCTCGGACAAACTTCATGCATAATCCGTACTTACAGTCTGGCAAGATTAAGAATGAAGATATGCTGTACGTTCTCTTTGACAATATGTATGAGCCGGTTCGCTTTATGAAGCTCTATGAGTGGCGAGAATTATCAGATATGGAGGTAGCAGCCTTCGCCACCGTATGGAGGTACCTTGGCGACATGATGGAGATTGATTTCAAAGCTGAGCTAGGAAAGGACGAATGGAAAGATGGTATTGAATTCTTCGATGATATGGTCATCTGGGCTAAGGATTTCCAACTGAAGCATTTGGAGCCCTCACCAAGTATCACCAAGCTTGGAGAAACATTGAGAGATCTACTCTTGTCGGCTTATCCCGAGTTTATGCGAGGACCTATGAACAGAATTCTTATGGTTCTCATAGGCGAGCGTTTACGAAATGTCTTTGGGTACGTATACGGGTCCCTCTCTTTCCTAGATGATATTAATGCGGATACAGGTTTGATGAACCCGAAATGTTGGAGACATCCGTCACGTACACTTTCCTCCTTGTACGAAAGTTCATTCTTCGCTATCTAACTCTGCCCCGCATATTCCCTGAGCAATACATCAGTCAACCTGATGCCGTGACGGGCCGTATTAAGCATTATAAGTGGCTCAAGGATCCTTGGTACACACCCGCTACTTTCTGGTCTCGCTGGGGCCCCGAAGCTTGGTTCAGGCGTGCATTTGGCCTCAAGATTGCTGGAGATGGTGGAGAAGGAATGAGACCAGGCGGCTTTTTATTCGAGGATATCGGGCCACGCAACAAGATGGGTAAAGGAATGGAGGAGACCGCTCAACTGGCAAAAATTGCGCATACAAGAGCAACTGCTGGAGGCTGTCCATTCGCACTACCAAGGAAGTCTTAAGCTAAATCGGCAGAAAACTGTCTGTTTTGATGCTCCGTCTGGACTGAAATCATGGAGAGTCGATATCGCAGCCTGCATATTATGTTTACATGTCCCCAGGTATGGAAAGACAGATGTAGTATGTAATCTATTAAATAGCTGAAAAAAAGAACAACAACAAAGACAACAACATATTTAATCATTTCGAAGACATGCTAAGCTACTACACTGACGGGAAAACCACTGCAGGACAGATAAGTCTGGCTTTTACAACCGCGTGACATGCACATAAAAATCTTGATATTAATTCCGTTACTATTCTACTCTCCATAAAACTGCATTTACGGTTAATCTATCCATATCCTGCTATATTTCTGCAGTAGGCTTTTATAAGTGGGGGCTTGATCCAGCATTTTAGATTAGCTGCTCCACAGATTGCTCTTAGCGGATTAGTTATTAGTAGGTAGTAGTAGTAGGGATTATTAGGTATTAGTAGGTAGTACCTACAAGGCTGTAGTAATATGTATGCAGCATTAGTAGTAGCAGTACGAATTGGCGAGCCTGAATCATAATGAGTCACGTATTATTACAGTGCCTCCTAGCGACAAGTGCCCAAAAAGAAAAGAAGAAAAGAGGAAAAAGAAAAAGAAAAAAACATTTGTTAATTGAGTTCAATTGTCAATGTATTAATGCTAATATGCTTCGAGGAGTCACGAGGGCTATAACTCGCCCGTGCTCATTTTCCGCCACTATCGTAGCTACATTTCCCTCGCTTTTACTGAAGGTATTCGCTATTAGTAGAAGATTAGAATTACTAGTTAATAAGATGTTGCCATATGATGTTAATCGGAGAAGAAATGTTTGCTATAATCTATGCAAAATTATTTTTCTTGTATGAGTTGGGCGCTGCTGAACTTCGTTCCCGCCATATCTTGTGCCTTCACGTGGAAGACGAATTCCATTCTGCGTACCTATGTGCGTCTATTAGCCCGATTTGTGCTCTGCTTTAGAGTCGTAATGTCATGCTCGATCTGGAAGTTTCAGACGTCTATTTGGGAAAGACGCCTCATTTCCTAGAGAAAAGGACAAAAAAGAAAAAGAGAGAAAGAAAGAAAAACGCTGAATTCTAGAAATGATAATTATCCACGGTGCCGATATACGCCTACGTTTCTCAATGAAGAGGTAATTTGTAAGCGAAGACAGTACAAGCCGGGAATGCTGAGTGCTTCTATGCGTTCGGTAAACTTACTGAACTGTTCCGATTCAGATGGGAGGGGCAAAATGCTCTGAGCCATTGGGCTAAACTCTGTCCCTGGCATAGTGTACCTATTAATAAGATGATTAGAGGTAACTATATCAAAAGCGGAATCCAGTACCCTGGCCACTATTGACACTCTAGGCATGGACGCATTTCCAAACTCTCTCGGGTTCTCCACATTTGTAATCCACCTGATTGCCTATTCCTCCGCTTGTTTGTATATCGGCGGCAGAGCTACCTTCATCCAGTCGAGGCAGGATATCCTCACAATATTACTGATACTCCGTGTTAGTTTAGCAGTGCGTGTGCTACGTTGCGATTTAAGTTACGTAGCCAACTAGTGTACAATCTCGATTTTTGGTGCTTGACTGCTTGATCACTTCGAATCTTATTAAATACGTAGCTCTAAGATCATGTCAGTGGCAAAATGCATAAAAATTGCCTTTGCTACAGCTTGCCATGAGTGAACGATTGCATAACTGTGCTGAATTATGATGTTTCTGCCACTGTCTTAATTTACAAATCATAAAATGTTTCCAAATCGCATTTGTTTTTAGATCAGTAATCCTATTTTATACTTGCAACGCTACCTACCTATCGGATACTTGACATCATGACAGCAGAAGAGGAAGAAAAGCCACTGGTCGCGATTAGTGAACGGTATTAAACAGACAGACCATGGGGATATATAAGAGTAAAGGATGTCTTGGTTGAAATATCTCTACCAGCAACTCATTCAACAAATCATTTGATTGACTTACTACTGTTCAAATTTTAGACGTGTTCACCATGTCCAAGGTCATCCTCATTTTGGGAGGAGCGGGTGCTCAGAATTCTGCGGTGGCCCGCGAATTGGCTAAAAACGAATCTTTTTCGGTCAAACTTCTGTCGCGAAACATCAAGTCAGAAGAGTGCGTCTCTCTCTCTGCTATCCCTCGAATTTCGCTGGTTGAGGGGGACTGCTATGACGAAGACACTCTTATCTCTGCCTTTGAGGGCGTTAATGCTGTTTTTGTGAACACCAACGGTTTTGCGATCGGCGAGAAGGCTGAGTTATTCTGGGGTATTCGCATGTATGAGATTGCATACTGGGCTGGCGTCACGCATTTTGTCTACAGCTCTCTGCCCTATGTGTCTAAGAAGTCTGGATTCAACCCGAAGTATCGTGTGCCTTTCGTTGATGGCAAGGCCAAAGTTGTTGGTAAGAAAGGCACCCGTTTGCCTCCATACTATTTCGAGTTTTATTGCTAATTGACGACATATTTATAGAATATTTAAGAGCACAGCCTACCGACAAAATGAACTGGAGTGCTATCGAAAGCGGCCCCTATCCCGAGTCTCACCTTGGTACCTGGTTTCCTACGAAGGGTGAGGATGGCGTATACGTCTTCCGCATACCTATTGAGGCCGATGGTGCTATGGCTATGGTTGGATTAGCTGATTTTGCTTGGTTCACTCGCTACATGTTTGAGAACCCTAAAGAATTTGAGGCCGATTTGCTTAGCGTGGGCATCGACCATGTCAACGGTAACACTATTGCGGCTGCTTTTGCTGCCGTAACTGGACAGCCTGCTCGATTTGAGCCACTGCCCCTCTCAGCTGTAGCTGAGACGTGGCCGGATACCAAAGTTGGTCTTGCTGGATCTCCAGGCTATGAGGATCCAACACTGAAAACAATGGCCGGTCACTTTATTCCATGGTTTACAATCTGGCAAGAGAGCGGCGGTAATAAAGGTCTATGGACAAAGGACTACAAGCGATTGGACAAGATTCACCCGGGTCGTATCAAGACTATTGAGGAGTGGATGCGGTCGGTGGGCTACTCGACTGAGGCGTATGCCAACCAACTCAAGACTGGCATTTTCGGCTGAGCATAGCGTGTAAGGCAGTTATTGTGAAGAAGTTAATCTCAAATCAAATTTATATCTGAAAACAAATATGACATAACCTTTCACATGCTTGCAACCCAAAAGCTGTACTTGTATCAGTGTTCCGGTTTCACTTTTTGAGCTTGGTTCATCATGCGTATTATCATATAGCAGGCATTGTTAGCATATATCTCATATTCGGCGAAAAGGTGATTTTACTATAGCAAAAGCACATCGCAGTAGAATTCATTTTTACAGTGCATGCTCATACGATGTTATTATCTTGAATGTAGATTATACTTAGAAATACTATGAATGCAGCCGCAACATTGAAGACAATACCTTTTGCCGTTTTTTATATCAGTCGATACTATCCACGTGCCCCTCACATCTGATTTGGGAGGAAATAATAGTATTGTATTTGTTACATAATGGATTAGTAGGGCAAATGAGCAAATTTGTATATTTCAATATATTATGAATGCGCTATCCTAGACTTCAGGTTCTCTCTTTGTTACTTTGATAGCGCAATTTGCTGCTCAACAAAGGCGCGAATAGTAGCTTCCATGGGTGTCCAATTCACTCCAAGCAATTTATCGGTTAAAGTCATATCCATAGTCATTGTAGGCTCCTCTTGGGGTGCAAATTTAACGTCCAAAGAAGGATAGCTTGACTTGACAAAGTTGGAGAACTGTTTCCATGTATAGAGGGGGCCAGTGATTGGCAGCTCGGTTCCAGAAGGGACATCAGCATCGATGATCCGTACTAGCGCGCGTGAAACATCGCGAATATCTACCATCATGTAAGGCGTCATAGGAGGTCCATCGGATTGCAAAGTCATCCACATGAGGAAGTTCACTCCGCTGAGGTCACTTGCTGATTTCTGGACCAGACTAGGCCCAAAGACTTGGGATGGATGAACGCTCACAACCTTGAAGCTGGGCTTTTCTTTGTTGATCCAGTCGCGATAAGCTTGATGGCCAAGAATCTTTCCTGTCTGGTATTTGAGAAATTGGCCTGGTAATCCATCCGGGAATGTCATTTTTAAATCGACAGGGAAGGTTTCGTTTGTATTGGCTATTATTTATTAGTTTAATTTTCTTTTGGTCTTCAAATCTTTTGGAAAAGCTTACCCTTGATATGAAACGACTTTTGCATCACAGCATCGAGGGGCATTAGAGACACAAAGGACGAAACAATGGCAACTTTTTGGATGCTGCCTTTTTCCTTTGCAGATTCCAAGATTGACAAAGTTCCGTTAACCGCTGGATTGACAAAATCGTTTTCGAGATCCGAGCCTTTGTCAACCATCGCTCCGGCCAAGTGAAAAACATAGTTGACATCTTTCAGGGCATTCTGGTAAGCGGATGGCTGTGACATATCAGGCACAATGGTAAACTCAATCCTGTTCGTAGAAGAAGGATATAGCTCCTTGATCGCCTGGCCTTTCTCCTCGCTTCTTACAGCAGCACGCACACGGTGACCGGCTTTGAGAACATCTCCGATGAGGTGGGTTCCAATGTAGCCAGATGCTCCGGTAATTAATACAAGACTGTCGGACATTTTGCAACGTAATTGGTTTTGGAGCTTGGATGATAGATATGATAGACTGTAGTAAAGATGATGTTGAATGGGATGAATATTCGGACGAGCGAGCAGGTTTTTATATCAAGATTGGTGTGTAAGTGAAAACATCTCTTCATAGAAAAGTAGTTCTAGCCTGAATTAGCGCATGTTAACGCTTTCTTGTTTCCTATGCTATGGCACATTGAGGTCAATGTTAAACAGGCAAGTAATTCCGGATTTTTCATCAATGGCTTCGTATGTACAGGGTTACTGAAGCAGTTATTCGCGTACAGATTACTATTAAATCACTGTTTTCCTATAAATCGCATCCTTAGTCTATATAGGTTCGCAGGCTTCAAGCCGGATTAGTGATCCCGCAAATAGGGTCGGAGATACTATGGGAAAGGGAGAACCGAAGGGCAACTCTCCCCGACAGCGCTACCGTAGGCGATGAGGAAGATATGATTGGCGATTTGGATGAAATAGCGGGCCTTACCCTCTGCGCTTCTCCGGGCCAAGCAGCTTTTTGCGGGCAACTCTATCCGCCGCAACAAATCTTTTGGCACATTATTGACCAGATCTTCGTCTATAAACTAATCATTTTGGCGCTTCTCCAATATTTGAGGACCTGCGCACAATTCTGGCGCCCTGCATTGTCTTTTATAGTTTGTAAGAATTGCGACCCATGCTGAGTCTGACGGTAAGCAGTTGAGAGTCAATCATCCGTCAGGATAAAACATAAAACAATGTGAAGGTGAATGTGAATTATACAATATCTAATGTTTAGAGCGCTATCTACCATATGAAACTCTCTTCATAATAATCTATACGGTGGTTTCCTCCTTTAAGTGCATTAACCACTGCCAGTCGTGAATCATCTGCCATCTTTGCGGGTCCGCATGCCACGACAGCTAAATTGCCGGCTCGAGTATCTCTTGCTGCCGATGTAATAACTGAGCCAATGTCAAGCCGACCAACATGTTGTTGCACTCGGCTCGGTAAACTATCAATATCAAGGCTCTCTATCCGAGACGGCATATAGAGTTGCAGAGACAGTCTGTCAGTGTCTATGGCTGCTTGGATCTCTGTGGATAAAGTATATGAAGATAAAATATCTTTTGCAAAAGCAGATTCTCTGACCGCCCAGTATAGATCGATTTTGGTCGGCTTTTTCATATTTCTGCAGAGAGAGGTCAGGTATGACAAGGCAACGACGACTCCTGATCCTCCAGCGATGAAAATGACGCGGTGATACTCGTGTAGTCGCTGTGTATGTCCGTATGGCCCGTCTACCAATATTCTAAGAGGCTTAGGACTCGTCTCTTCGTCAACCAACATATCTCTGAGGCGCATTGTGAATCCATCATATGGTCTGATGAGAAATGTCATGTGTTCTTTTCTTGCTTCCAGTGTTGTGTAGTGAGAATTAGTCTCTGGAGCTGTCACCACTGGACCCAAAAGCGGTGAGCTCTCCTCTGAGGCCTCCATCTTTTGCGGCATTTCGTCTGATATCGAAGCAACGGTGAAAGGGTGACTCTCCCAGGAATTCGAGTCGTCCAATATTGACAGAAAAAAGTAGTTACCCGCTTGAGGCTTATATAATGCACTACCAATGGGAACAGTTAGGCGGATGATATTTGCAGAGGCATTATAGCTTGCCAATGCAGTAGTTGACCAATGTCCAGGATTAAAAATGATGATCCGTAAAAGTCGCATCATTCGATCGAAAACCCAGATGATCGCTGGGACCCAAAATAATGCATCATATTCTCCGTTAAATATTGAAACATGTCTGTTATCGCGTTAGCTCTTTGTGTTTACCATACCATAAGAACGGCGCGGTCCTACCCAAGCATTGTCAATAAGATGAGGATGGATAACCCAATGTGGATGACTAAAAATGCCTCGTAAAATCGACGTCTTATCCAGTACACAGAAAGTATTAATAGCGCGCACATAAAAACAGTGGCCTATTCGTGAATTTAGCGATATTCTTCAAAGTGATAGGTTGCAGATGTTTTACCATTTGACCCGCGTTCCAAAACCACATGGTAAACCACCATGTGTAGTAAGTAAGTCCTCCATCTATGTCGCAGTATTAATAAGCATTGGGCACTTCATATTGGCGTGCTAACTTACTCATAAATATCAGAATAGTATAAAGAATAGAATGTATGACGGCCTCTATAGTCGATATTCGGGCGCACCATCGATGGAAATTGTTATACGTTCCAAAATCCCAACCAGTAAGCCACAGGGCGACGTTATTTCTCATTCCAAATAACCATATGAAAGGAAAATTGGCAAAAGAAATTATTCCAGTACGATCTGAGACGTAACGCAGTACCTGTTTGGTAGGCGTGGAAAAACTGCATGTACAAGTCAATACGGGGGCTCAGGAACGCTATTAACATATTGATAGACATACTAGAGGCTCTCATCAATAATTCTATAGCCATGCATGTTGAATATGATATTCATCAGAAGGAATATTATGAGAGTAATTGTCTGAATTCGTGGCGGAATAGTAGCCCACCAGACATTCTGAGCACACCTGTACCCAAATGTTGCAGGAGTGGCCACATTGCGCTTGAACCACGAACTCGTCTGTGTGCGGATTCCAACAGATGCAAAGCAATTTTGGCTACAATACACCCGAGAGATTGCCAGATAAATCTTGTATGAAACGCCTAAAAGTGCGACCACAACCCAAAAAACCATCACCCCGATGCTGAGAGAGCATTAGCAGAATTTCGTTGCTATAAAATACAAATCGAGTTACCCATAAAGATAATGGTATCTACGCGCATATTCAGAAGCATCCTGGGGTAAACTTGATGTTAGATTATCGACGTCATCAAGAAATAGAAAGAGAGCATATTTACCAAAGTATCGAACCATGCACTGAACAATTCAGGTGATGGAATAACTACACCATTTAAAGGGTTCTCAGAGCTAAACGAATCATTCTTGTTGATTCTCTTTAGCCCTGCTATTTCTTCATCCGTAAAACCCGTCTTAAAGGTCGGAATATAACTACCAAATGACTCATAGCAGGTAGTATTGAGTTGTCGCAAAGCCTGATCGCGCGTCTCCTTTCCACAGTTGAGGCTAAGACAGATATACCTTGATGATAAGGAGAGACGACTTTGGCACGCTTGCTGCGGTGCTGATACCGCAGGGCTTACATCGATATATCGCAGCGACTGCAAAGAACTTTCACAACTTTTCACACATAAATCAGGTGAGCTTCTGGGTTCAGTGAGTGCAGCAATAGCGACATGAGTGAAGTGGGATAAGTATAGGGCATGTGTGAATGCCCTCATTGCGCAGACAAGTACGGTTCGATTAAGCCTGTCGACGCTGGTAAGCGATCCTGTGGTATCTCCAAGATGGCCGCGATGCTGCGTGATTTAGATCGCGTGCTATAGCCAAAATTTCCAGGTATCAGCTGATTCAATGCTTCTGCGCCGCTTCGGAGCGACTAATGAGCTCCGAGCCATGATAGTGGATTGCTTATCTGATTGATAAGATCCACCGACAACCGAAGATTGGCGGGCTACCACGTCTCGGCTCCTCGTATTACGCTTGCCTGTAGGATACATGTACTAAAGTCGCGCGGGTCTCACGTGTAATGGCTCTGTCAGCCAATGGATGCTGTTCCCAAGGCCCGAGAGAGAGAATAAGCTTAATATCCAGGTCTGAGGTATAAGCCGCGACAATGATCCATCCTTGTATACTGCCCACTTTTGCATCTTTGAGTTTTTATTCAATCATCACCTATTTTCTTACTTTGTCTATTTTTAAGATTGTTACAAAGAATATGGGAAGCTTATGTTTTCTGCTAGACTAAAGCTTGCATGAGATGCCTCGCAAACACGACTTCGAGCATCCGTGATAGAAAGCTCAGAGCACATTCGTAATCTAACCGACGAATCGACAATTGCTATTATTCTTTCTACGGCTTCATCCATCGGGTGATTGCAGAACAGCTGACAGCACGGTAGCCAATCATCGATATGCAAACGAGGACAGTCTGTATGAACAACCTTTTCCGCGCCATATCCGTTAATTCGCATCCGTTAATTCGCATCCGTTAATTCGCATCCGTTAATTCGCATCCGTTTATTCGGGACAAAAAAACACAATTCAAAACCACTCTTACCATCAAGTGACCCGTATTTTCATGGCACCTACTAGAGTACAGATTAACTAGACTACAGCTGACTAGCTGCTGCCCTGACCCTCGGCCATGAATCCGGGGTAAGGCTCGGCTTCAGTAATCCTTACCTAATGCCAACCCGTGTTGGCAGTTTCCTATTTGGTACCTCTTTAGGATATAACGAGAGAAACGCTGTGATAATTTGCACAGCTAGAATCGCTGCTCAAAAGAACATGTGCAAATTACAATTTAGACGTTGCTGACATCCTTTCTTCGTTGAGGTGCTTCACCAACTTGAGTGCACGCCTTCGACGCTTACTCTGTTCCGTATCCATCGTACTCATTATGATAATACTGCTTCCAGCGGCTCTTCTTCGTCAGAGCTCAGAAGGGAATTGCTGCCGTCGGCTAGTGGGATTTCTCCACGATTATCCCCTGTCAATTACCTGTGCGCCGAGATCAGTACAGCCTAGCTCAGTAGATTTACTACGCTCCGTGTTAAAATTAGCATTCGATTAGCAGATAATTTGCGGCATGGCCATCCCACAGCGGGCGGAATAGGTGCCGTTCATCGCATAGTTCTTAGCTACCGTCATCCGACGGCTTAATAGATAAAAAACCCTACGGTCCGAGTAAATCTCCATTGCAATGCGGCACGTTGAAGAGTTCGACAAGGTCTCCATGTCCCCATCTTCATACGCTATATGCCGTTGTAGGGATGGATCGCTTACAGACATTTCGGCTCATATCCCCGCACTCTTCATAGTCCATGATGCATAGAGATAGATGATGCTAGCGTTCCCCAGTGACAATGATTTAAGAAGCCAGAATAGCCCAGGTTGTCTTCTTTGGAGGTGGTAGTTGTTTCACGCTCATCAGCATTGAAGACAGAGTATCACTGGGCAACGATGCTTCTAGCTGGTCTCATCGCCACCGCTGCCTGCGCCCAGGGCGCAAGGGCAAGACGGTTATGGGCAACTGAACCGGCCGATCCAGCCAATATCATTATGACTGCTTATCCAGTAGGAAATGGAAAGCTTGGAGGTGAGTATCTCTAATATTTTGGGCATCTCACAGTAAAGGACTGGAGCTGACACGCTTTAGCCATGCCTCTTGGGTTAGTTGGAGAAGATATCGTGGTCTTAAACGAGCACAGTCTTTGGTCCGGAGGACCTTTCCAAAGTCCCGTAAGCACTTAAACTCTTTCTGCTGCTGGCTATTGCCCGGTCAAGCCTGATAGATTTGCCACAGGACTACATTGGCGGCAATACACCAGGCCCGGTATACACTTCCCTTCCAGGCATCAGAGAGACAATTTGGCAAACTCAAATCAATAATGGTACGCAACAGTAGGCTCAATTGGTTCCATCCTTTGTTAGCTAACCACACCATACTCGCATAGACATAAGTCCGTTGTATGGTGATCCGGCGAATTACCATTACGGCAACTATGAGACTCTGGGGAATCTCACAGTCAAAATTGCTGGGGTCAGCAAGTCCACCTCTTACAGTCGAGCGCTAGATCTCGAGACAGGCATACATCAAACCGTATTCCGGTCCAATGGTGCAAGTTTTACCATGTATGGGTTTCCAATTGCCAAATTAAGCATCTTGTAAGATGATATTCTATATACGACTGACACATATTTTAGAACAACGTTCTGCACATTTCCCGACCAAGTTTGTGCTTACAACATTCAATCCAACAAAGCACTGCCGGCTATTACTATTGGCCTACAGGACAATGCTCGAAGTAGCCCATCGTCCAATTCGTCTTGTGATGCCAACGGAGTACATCTGCGAGGGCAAACCCAACAAGATATTGGCATGGTGTTCGACGCCCGTGTCCAAGTTGTTAACCGGCCCAGGGGAGCGGCATGCACAGCGTCCCACGAACTTGTTATTCCTGCAGAGAGCAAAACTAGTTCAGTCACCGTGATATACGCAGCTGGAACAAATTACGACCAGAAAAAGGGTACCAAAGAAAGCAATTATTCCTTCAAGGGAGTTGACCCAGCGCCAGCTGTGTTATCGACTATCCAGGCGGCTGCAAAGAAAAGCTATAGCAGCTTGTATAACTCCCATGTAAAGGATCATAATGCCTTGTTCAGCCAATTTACTATAAAGCTCCCAGACCATGATAATTCGGCTTCAATACCCACGGCAAAGTTGATGGAGGACTACGACGACGATATTGGCAATCCCTTCATCGAAAGTCTTCTTTTCGACTATGGAAGGTACCTTTTCATTGGCTCATGCAGACCAGGATCTTTGCCTCCGAATTTGCAGGGCATTTGGACGGAGTCTCTAACTCCAGCTTGGAGTGCAGACTATCACGTCGACGTTAACGTGCAGATGTAAGTAGACTTGCATTATATGCTGGCTATAGCTGACCCAAATTCATGCAGGAACCACTGGCACACCGAACAAACCGGACTTGGAGATATCCAAAGCCCCTTGTGGGACTTTGTCACCGACACATGGGTTCCCCGTGGCACCGAAACCGCAGCGTTGTTGTACGATGCGCCTGGATTCGTTGGATTCAGCAATCTTAACACATTCGGATTCACCGGGTAAGAGCTTTATTGGCACAGGATATTTTTTTTATCAGAACATGAACTTGCTGACCAGCTCAAAGCCAGATGAACGCCGCTGTTTGGTCCAATTACCCAGCATCTGCTGCCTGGCTGAGTGAGTCCATCTAAATGGAATTTGCCCATTTTAAGCATCCATTTGCTAAATTATTCCGCAACAGTGCAGAACGTTTGGAACCGATATGATTACGGCCGTGACACCAACTGGTGGAGAACAGTTGGTTATCCACTGATGAAGGCCGTCGCCGAATACTGGATCCATGAGATGGTACCAGATCTGTATTCAAACGACGGAACCCTGGTTGCCGCTCCATGTAACTCTCCTGAGCACGGCTGGACGGTAAGACAATATGACCTCGACAACACAAGTATATATTACTTACTAACTTGAGTAGACCTTTGGATGTACACACTATCAGCAGCTAGTTTGGGAAGTGTTTGATCACGTTATCCAGAGTTGGGATGCTTCCGGCGATACCAACACTACTTTCCTTCAAACCGTCAAAGAAACGCAGGCGAGGCTGTCTCCAGGTATCATTATCGGCTGGTTTGGTCAAATTCAAGGTAATTCTCATACAGAGCTCTGGGTGCCCTTACCATGAAGTTTTACTAACGGATCATAGAGTGGAAAATCGGCTGGGATCAGCCCAACGATGAGCATCGCCACCTTTCTCAGCTGGTTGGTTGGTATCCTGGCTACAGCATCGGCACGAATATGTGGAATAAGACTGTGACTGATGCTGTCAATGTCACCCTGACGGCTCGAGGTAACGGCACGGCTGATTCAAACACCGGCTGGGAGAAAGTCTGGCGAGTTGCATGCTGGGCTCAGCTCAACAACACAGACATTGCGTAAGTTTTTGCATCTCATCCAGATTCTTCTAGTTCCCCAAGCGTCGTCATCGTAAATACTTATTTACTTTTTTAGATACTCGTACTTGAAATACGCTATTGGCATGAATTATGCGGATAACGGCTTTTCCGTGTACACCGCCGGCAACTGGCCGTACGAGCTAGCAGCACCGTTCCAGATTGATGCCAATTTTGGCTACACTGCCGCGGTGTTGGCTATGCTGATTACAGATCTGCCTGTGCCATCTGCATCCAAGGCTATCCACATAGTTATTTTGGGCCCGGCTATTCCGTCAAAGTGGGCGAATGGCTCAGTTACGGGTATGCGCATTAGAGGTGGAGGATCTGTGGACTTTTCGTGGGATAAGAACGGTCTTGTGAATCGGGCGACGCTGCATAACCATAAAGCAGCGATCAAAATTGTCGATGTAAATGGCAAGGTTTTGGTTCACCAGTAGAAAGGAGAGAGAAAGCTACCTTGAGAGGTAATAAGATAAAGTGCAGAGTATATCGCTTGATACGATTACAACAAGACCGTGTCTGTTTAATTCCCAGCGCACAATATTTCAATCGATGTCTAGAAAAGAGTAAAAATTAAAGTCCTATTTCGATACCCAAGCAATAACAGCCCACCGCATTTATGATTCGATAAGCAGCCCAATACATAGTTCTTCTGCTATTGCAAAGTCTCCAAACTTTGCTGTGCTAGCCATTGGTGCGTACCCTTGCTCAATGGTGAATCCAAAAAAACAGACCCCGAAATCAGTGTCTTTAGCCAATTGAATCGGCGTCATCCATCGCATAAATTGAGAATAGCGCGACATGAGGGGCTCGTCTTAGACCGTACTTAGAGGGTTCGGAGGCTCAAGCTGGAGAAGAGAAATACCACTTATCAATTAAATAGAATACGTGATAGCAAACCCCCACTCAAGAATACTTATATCTTAGTCTTATGAGTGGAATATACGTTTTCTTTACCAAGGAGCTGGTATCGTTGAAGAATAAACTACAGCAACATGAGTGGTAGTAGATATGTAACATTTTAATCAATTATCATGTGCGCAGTTGGTATGTATGTATATGGAACTTCCATGTATTATACTCCATACGCCGCTCCTCTATTGAGCAGTACTGCAATGGATTGGCGCGAACCTCGCCAGCACAAGATGTTCTAGAAGATATGCGTACATTGATCTTCCATGAAGGCAGCAGTAGATTAATGTAGAAAGTTTTCTTTGGACTTCATTTATGCTGGAAAATGATCTTATGCTCGCATACCGAAATGATGCACGCAGTATGCATAGGTCGGGATGATTGATGCTCTGTACATATACATGGCTCTACTTATAAATGAGAGGTTGGCTTCGTGATTTCTATAATTTATGGGGATCACAATCCTATTTACAGCGCTGCTCGCAATTTTTGGCGCAGACAAGAACGCGCTGTGACCTACAAGTGCCGCAGATTTAAGCCAAAATGCCTCGGGCTTGGTTACTTATAAGCCATAATGTGATGGTGGGTATAAAATCTGCTACAAACAGCCACTCACAACCTCATTCACTAGCATGTAATATGTGTAAACTTCAGCTTCATGCAGCTTACCCATTCTACACAGCTCCTATTAGCTAATACAGTTTCTTGGCCATGCAAATACCCATTTCATCACCCTTTCGTTGTGGCGCAGTCTACCAACGAGTGGAGTACGTCGTAATAGCCACCAGCAAGCTGTTGTCTGCCTGCCTGTGAGCTGGATTTGCGCGTATAGGGCGTTTCCCCAGCACCGGCACACCGATCCGACAACCAACGACGTGCAGCCAATCGATTCCCTTAGCTGGCGAAATCCCTTGCAGCCCTACCCACATGTGAATGTAAACGTAAACCTGTTCTGCTGTCAATCTCTGGACACTTTAGAATAGGAGGTTTTCTCCTGAGGCTGCTTTGCCCATCGGCTAGTTTTCCGAGTGAAACATCGCAGTTTTTCGTGGACGGCTAAGTCGCAACTCTTTGTCTCTCTCTTCGCCGCCACTCCCCCAATAGCTCCTGGCTCCATCCCAATCGTATTCGGCGCCTCGGGCCCGGTCTTGGCATTCACGGCCAGATTCTCGGGCGTCGCTTCGGACATTTTACCATTTCGCCTGGCCTCGGATTCCGCATCCAGCATAGCCATCGCCGAGGGTACGCCGGAAACTGTTGTTGAGTAGGCAGAGCGGGAAAATACGCCATTGGCAGATGCCAACATCGTTGTGTTGAGATGTCTCTGCATCTGCAGGTGCCGCCACCCACAGATCCGGCGTATCGCCGGTCGCCGTCACCGCCTCCATCGCCGTCGAGAGCTCTTCAGACGTTCTGCGACAAATATGTTATAGTCTACGACTTTAGCGAAACAGGTAACTATCTGTTCATTTTATCCACTGATTTTACCATCGTGCCATAAATTGCAAATTAACTGTGAAAATAGATTACGATGCAGCCACAAAGGAGTTCATTACCCTGCTCCAGAACCTGGAAGCCACTGGTCTTCACGTTGAAGTAAGACCAGGCTATGAGCAAACCATCCTGCTGTTTGTTAAGGCATCAGGCGAGCTTCTTGGAAACAGGGTCTACAAGCTGAGGTATATATTCACATAAAAACTTTGACTTTCTTGATAAAAGATAAAGGGAAAAAAGAAGCTAATGCTATATAAAATAGAGTAAGAGATTGGCTCTATGGCATCACCCAAACGCG
Organism: Trichoderma hamatum GD12; assembly: GCA_000331835.2. Classification (NCBI taxonomy): domain Eukaryota; kingdom Fungi; phylum Ascomycota; class Sordariomycetes; order Hypocreales; family Hypocreaceae; genus Trichoderma; species Trichoderma hamatum. Next base: position 39,293 of record KQ479175.1, read on the forward strand.
GCCACCGGGAAACAAAGACACCGTTGTGTCTGCGTGGTATGAAGCCGAGGATATCTTGTCCATGGACCATTTAGTTAGCTGGCCAAAGTCTATGGGTGGAGCAGGTATCACTCCCGGCCATGGCCAATGGAAAAATGTTAAATCAACATTTCCCATGCACAATGAAAAAGTCAACCAAGCATTTCTTCGACGTCTGGGAAAGAAGCTGCTCCTCGGGACCGATGACCTTGACAAGATACGGGACCTCTTTGGCTCAAAGGTATGCTACTCTATCCTCGGTGTATAGCTTTTTTTTTTTCTTCTTCGCCAATAACATTAATGTTCTCAGGTTGCATTCTATTTTGCGTTTGGCCAGTCATATTCGGCCTTTCTCCTGTTTCCGGCTATTACTGGCCTTATCGCCTGGCTATGGCTGCCCAATTACTCGCTTGTCTATGCAATTCTGACCGTTATTTGGTGCACTGTGTTTTTGGAGTACTGGAAGGTCCGTGAAGTTGATTTGAGTATTCGATGGCAAGTGAGAGGAGTCAGCAAAACCAAGATGAATCGGCCGGAATACAAGTATGAGCAAGTCATTGTCGATCAGTATGGTCGGACTATACACTACACTCCCAAGTGGAAGCAGATTTCGCGACAGCTTCTCCAGATACCTTTTATGGCCGTCTCAACGGTAGCACTGGGGTTGATGATTAGCTCGGTATTTGCAGTTGAGATTCTGATATCCGATTCATATGACGGGCCAAACAATTTCTATCTTGTGAGTTACTTTTCGTGCAGTGGTTTCGAACAAGATCCTGCTGTTTGCTTCTTGTCTGTGCTAATACGAGATTGCAGGAGTATATACCTACTATACTACTAGCTGTTCTGATTCCTTACATCAGCTCATACCTCGAAAGTGTTGCGAAATGGTTAACAAACTTCGAGAACCACCGAACACGGGACAACTTTGAAATGTCACTCACGCAAAAGATTTTTGTTCTTAGCATCATCACTAACTATTTGCCCATCTTTCTGACGGCATTCGTCTACGTTCCGTTTGGCGATCAAATATTTCCTTGGCTTGAAGGTCACATCGTCCGATTTGCGCCCAGTATTGGCAATCGTCTTACCGAGTTGCCTTTCCGACTGGACGCCGACCGTTTGCGTCACGAAGTCATCACATTGACCGTTACCGGTCAGCTTTCCAGCTTTTTCGAAGAAAATATATTGCCCTTGATCAAACACAAGATGAGCGGCTGGTATCGAGAATATCGCCGCGCCTATACGAAAGACACGATCCTGATTTCCATGGTCACTGATGATGCAGACGAGGCCGTATTCTTGGAGAAACGCCGCAACGAGGCCACCCTGGAGCCATATAATGTCCAAGATGACATTGCAGAGTTGGTTCTTCAGTTTGGATATCTGGCGCTATTTTCGCCTGCCTGGCCACTCATTCCTTTGGGCTTCCTCATCAACAATTGGGTCGAACTTCGATCTGACTTTGCCAAAATCTGCATCGAACATCAAAGACCTGCACCGCATCGAGCAGAAGGTATCGGTCCATGGATTGCCTCGCTGGAAGTTCTTGTCTGGCTGGGGAGCATCTCTTCCGCCGCGATCGTTCACCTATTCAGCTCTGATAGCCTGTTAGGCGGGGGTTGGTCTACTCTACCATTAACCATTTTTGTCAGCGAGCATATTCTTTTAGCGATTACGACGATTACCAGGGTTATCTTTTTACGTTTTGGCTCGGAACAACTGCGCAGGGAAAGAAGTGAGCAGTATGCCAGACGACTGGCAATTTTAGACGAGATCGAAGAACACAAGCGTGAGGGAGAGCACATTGATGTCAGGGAGCGACAACGGAGGAGGTCGCTGCTGGTCACTGGCAGTGAGAGTTTCTGGACAAAACAGGCTGAGGATGGAGCGAGTGCAGCAGCCGGCGTGAAGCTGATTCAATTGGCGAGGACGTGGGAAGAATCCAAGGATGTTAAGAAAAGGCAATAGAGTTAGGTAACCAGCTATACCCACGGATAACTTGGCATAGTGATTTAGGCGATGGCTTATACGGCATGCTCAATTGCATAACACCAACTTTAATAGCTGGTTTTGTCTTTTCTGTCTCTTCTTTTTTTTTCTTTATTCGTGGTTAAGATAGAACGAATAGTGAGGCTGGTAGAGAAAGGTAAGTTTACGCCAGAGTTTGTAAGTCTGCCAATCCGATACGAAAACCAGCGACAAATGGGTCTTTCAAACTGTTTACTGAGCACCGTTCATTCTATCACATCCACTGTATCTCAGCACTATTACAAACATTTTTATTTTTATTTCACGACTCCGCAATGCAATGTATCGGCTCTCGTCGGCAAATCGGCGGCCGCCGTGCTCCGCAAATGAAATCTCCATTTTGTTTTTTAGTGTGTTCACGTTTAAGCTTGAAAATTGGCGTAAAAGCCACAGCCAAATATATCTTCTACCCGTTAAAAATCGTCCGCCAATTGCAAACGCCTTTCCTTCTCTACTCTTCAATTCGCTCTCAATATCAAATTCAACAACAGAAATAGAATCTTAAAGACATACAGAAGCCGAAAATGTTGCGCTGGGGCATTCTTGGTACGAGCTTCATCTCCGATACGGTGGTAAAGGCCATCCTCGCCAGCCCAGGTTCACGCATCACGGCCGTGTTTGGGCGCAACGAGGCTCGTCTCGACGCCTTTGCCGCAAAGTACAACATCGCCACCAAGTATCAAAACTTGGATACCCTGCTCGACGATGCTGAAGTCGATGTCGTCTATGTAGGCCTGCCCAGCCACATGCACTCTCCCGCAGTGATTGCTGCTGCGAAGAGGGGTAAGGCCATTCTCTCTGAGAAGTCTCTGGCCACGACCATGGAAGACTCTCATGCCATGATTGCGGCTGTCAAGGAGGCCAATGTCTTTTTCCTTGAGGGACTCATGTACCTCTGCCATCCCGTGATGGAGAAGATTGCCTCAATTGTGCAGTCTGGTGTTCTCGGCACAATCAAGGGCATGTCCGGCTACTACGCCGCCAACATCTGGAAGAAGGCCAACCCCCTTGGAATGGGCACGATTTATAACTTGGGCTGCTATCCAGTTTCTCTGGTGCATTTTATCATGGAGACAGCGTTTGGATCCGAAGCATTCGCAAAGAGACAAGTCACCGGCCTGGGTAATGTTTCCAGCGAGGGCAGCTTGCATGTTCGGGATGCTTCTCTCAATGTCCGATTCGACAATGGAGTTTTGGCCACTATTCAATCCACTGATAGTTTCGGCAACGACTTTTCCTTCTCCATTCAGGGCGACAAGGGCGTGTTGCGATTCAAGACAAACCCTTGGCTCCCACTGGCTGGCGATAACATCATTGAGATCAAGACCTACGGCGGATCCACCGAGGAAATCGTTATCAGCGCTCAGATGGATGCTTTTGGGCATCAGGTCAAGCGTGTGGAAGACTGTGTTGCCCAGGGTGTCAAAGAAGCTCCCAGACCATCACCCAGCTGGTCAAACTCTGTTGAGATCATGGGACTGTTGACAGAATGGGAGACGGACATCAAAAAGCGAAACACCAATTAAGTGGGATAGTTTCCAAACAAAAAGGATCAGTAGTCATTTATATATTTTAACATTATTTCATTATATGCATAGCCCCATTATAATATTTTCAAATTGCAAAACCTCCCGAGGACACTTGTCTTGGCTCTCCTGCTGCCTCAAACGTTCCGTTGGGGAGCAATCTCACAGCTTGTGCTGAACTTTGTCCCGGCGCAGTCCATGTAACATTGTGACCAAGCGACTTCATGAATGCTACAGTCTGGTTATCGTATGCATACTCAAAGGTCGAACGGTCGGGCACCAGCTGATCGTGCAAACGCGGCTGGGCCAGCGCTTCAGCGGTTGTCATGTTGCCATCAATGACATGAATTGTGTTCTGGATATTGGCAGTAATGATACGGCTACCTCCAGCAGCGCCAAGTGCGAGATAGAGCTTGCCGTCTGCAGTCTCTGCAATAATGGGAGAAATGGACGATAGAGGGCGCTTGCCAGGGCGAATATAATTGGCCGGGCTGGGTATATAGCCGAAGCTGTTGCTCAGACCGGGAATGCTAAAGTCGTTCATTTCATCGTTCATGATGACGCCTGTCTCTGGAACAATAACGGTTGATCCAAAGAGTAAGTTGATAGTAGTGGTCATTGAGACGGCCATGCCACTGGCATCTGCAGCGACAATATGAGATGTTCCCGGAGTTTCAAGTGACTCTATGCCTTTGGGATCATAGTAAGATACATTTTGTGTTCTAAAATTAGAGATCTTAGAACGTATGTCGGCTCCCGTTTCTGCGGAAATCATCTCTTTGGTGTATTTATCTATGCCATCAACAAAAGACGGATCTCCTAGCTCAGTGCGCTGGCCATAGGCAAATCGAATAGCCTCATCCAGTCGATGTGTTGTCAAATTCACTTGTGATGGATCATTAAATCCGTCATAGCCGCTGACCGTATTCAAAGCGCTTAGTGCCACGGCACCACTTGATGGGGCGTTCGTGCTGGTGAGCTTGTAACCTCGGTAGTTTATTTGCAGAGGCTCTCTAATAGCAACAGTGTAGTTTTTCAAGTCTTCTAGGGTCATGATGCCCCCAGCAGCTTTCAGTGCGCGAATTGTAGCATTGGCAATGGGTCCAGTGTAAAACGCATCAGCGCCATGTTGAGCAATCGCTTCCAGGGTATCGGCATATCGCCTGCGCGTCATTGTCTCACCCAGTCTGACGAGGCGTCCCTTGGGAGCAAAGTCAATAGCCCATGCTGGGTCTTCTGTGAGGAAGTTGTTGGGCGATGTCTGCCGGATGGTGCTAATCAAGTCCTCAGTCACCTCAAAACCATTCCTGGCAACTTCAATCGAAGGCTTTATTACGTGTGCCCATGGGAGAGCACCGTATTTATCATGTATGTACTCAGTGCCTCGAAGCTCCCCAGGAACACCACTATGAACGGTAATCAGCAGCTTGTTAAAAGAGAAGAAAATGCTATCTTGCTGGAATTTTACCTTGCCATGCCGCCATAAATGCTAAGATTTTCATCGTCATTGTACATGTCTTGGGTAGCGGCAGCTGGGGCTGTCTCACGCATATCGACAAACTCGTATGTGCCATTGCTTTGTCTCAGAAGCAAGAAGCCGCCGCCGCCAATACCACTGTGATACATCCCAATGACACCAACGCAGAAGACTGTACCCACGAGAGCATCGACAGCATTACCGCCATCTTTGAGCAATTGGATGCCAATATTACTACAAACAGTGCTTTGAGAGGCAACAGCTCCTTGCTTGGGAATATGCACTCCAGGAGGTGTGCTGCATGGTGGCGTTGGAGATGCCTTGCCATAAGGTAATATGGAAAGGAGGAGAGCAAGTGGCTTAGCCACTGATCTTGAACGGCGAGGGGCCATGTTGAAGTGCGGATTGTACAATTGACCCAGCCTAGGAGTACAAAGACTGGGAGATATGAACTCTCTCAAAGAAAATGCTTGGCGTGGTGTCTCTTCAATCTCTCTGGGCAAAGGATTTGGCTATCCTTATATACTTCTTTCCCATCTCCTCTCATCTTCTCCTATCTCTTTCTATCCACTTTCCAGCCCGTGTGACGCAACCCATCGTTCGTGACATTTCCGACTAGCTGTTGGCTGAGTTCCCATGTGTAATAGAATAAAGGCTGAGACATTATGAGATTGGCCTATCGGTCTTTGCGAGCGCAGGCACCGAAAAACGGAGCTCTGGATTTGTCGATTTTATTGCGGGGGAATAGCGAGCAGGGATGCCAGTGAAATAAGGAAGTGCCTGCTCTTCCTTGAAGAGGAAGAAAGATAAAGGCACTTGTGGGTTAGATTACATGCCGGCAACGAGTCTAGAAGAGTCGTGGTATTATGACGCTTGGATCATCCATATGCATTCTTATCTTGGCCTTCCTGTCTAAGCTAAAGAAGCCGGATGGCCAGGGGGGTTCGCTATCAATTGCTACACAAGGAGGCTAGGGTAAATCTACGAAACCCTAGACTCCTTCTCAGATCCTATCAGCTAGCCTTGTTGTCTGCCGACATAATCAAAGCTGTCAGTTTTTTATACGATACAATCCCTTTGATAGAGCCAAGCTAAGAGCTGGCCTATATCTTACACTCAGCCTCGTGCCATGCGGCTTCATCTACTATAGCCCACGCCTTGTCTCCCCTACCCTAGTGCTGGCTTTCCCGCATCTAAAAAGTCGCCTACAGAGGGCGCACGTTAATACGGGGCCTTTGCTTCTCTATCCCCGCTTTCCCCTCACATTGAAATCAACGGTTGTAAATCCACTATGCCAAAACAGATTGCTCTTTGTCAAAGCATACAGACTTGCATTGAGCTGCTCCATAGTTGTCGGTCTAGGAGGGTTCACAATCGTTTCTGCGGCGCTAAAGACATCCATAATAACAAGCATCAAGCTGGATACCAGAGTCGGCCGACCGTGAAGCGTAATCAATTAGCACAGTTCTCATTTGCGAAACGGAGTCCGGCGTGAAGATCGTACGCTATTGCAATGGCATGCCAGCCTTGTTTCTTCATACAGTTCAAGTCTCGGCTCACAATGCCGGAGTCGGTGACTCTTCAAAATTAATCACATAGCTACCTCTACCCATAATAGAAGCATAATCACCATCTAGAATACGCTATTAGTAAGATTTTGGAGCTAATCAAATCAATTAAACTTGTATTCCAACTATGCCAAATTAAAGCTCCGTTAACGCAGTAAGCACTCTTTCTAGACCCTCACGTAGATAGGCTTCTGGGTGAGAAAATACAATTCGAAACCAACCTGGTTCCTCCGATCCAAACGCTGTGCCAGATGCGAGAAAAACTCTGTGTTTGAGAAGTGCCGTAGCTATTGTCTTGTTCAAGTCGTCTGTGGTGGCATCAGGATGCAGCGACTTATAAACACTTCCCAAGTCCACCCATAAGAAGAACGCAGCGTGGACGCCGGGTCGGTACGTGATCCCCTTCGATTTGGCCCATGAAACAACCAGTTCATACTGGCGCGCCAACCTTCGTTTATTCTCGGCGATATAAGACTCCACCCAGTCCTGGTCATCAAGAATGTTTGCTGCGGCATGTTCCGAGATTGAGGATGCTGAGCTGTAGAGACTGACGGGTATCAACGCAGAGTGCAAAGACGGGTTAGCCTGTGATATAACGGCACCGATTCGAATGCCGTTTGCCCCAAAATCTTTTGACATGCCCCAAACAACGTGGACCCGTGATGGATCAATAATACCGGCTAGATCAATGCTGAGGCAAGATGTAAACGGCTCAAACGAAACACCAGTATCGACAGTATTCTCCCAAACAGACAAAGCGTAGATTTCATCACCAATAAAATGCATCTGGTACTTTTCGCAGAGCTTTAAAAGTCCAATGACTGTATCTCGAGGATAGCAGCGGCCGAGCGGATTGTGTGGATTGCAGAGAACAAGTCCAGCCACTCTCGTCCCCTCCGCCTGAGCCTTTAGCAAAGCTTCTTCGTATTTGGCGACGGCGTCTTTACCGAACGGATCGACGCCATGAAAGGGCACTGAGACGACTTTTGCGCCCGTTCGAGCTGTTAGATCCTCGATAAAAGTTCCATAATATGGCTGTCCCAGCAGATATCCCTCTCCTGGATTGGCAAATGCCCACGCAAGGTGTTCAACCGCGGCACTACACCCATTTGTGATGGAGATGTGTGCGGGAACAACTGGAGTAATAGGTCTGAAGTATTTGTTGATGAACCGTGATATAGATTCCCGGAGACGATTCGACCCTGAGGAGCCATCTCCATAAGTAAATGCATGGTTCAAGAGGGCCAAATTCTTATGGATGTGTTCAGATAGAACGTCGTGCATAAGCCTATTTTCTGCGACGCCCAAGCTGACAATTCCAGAGGGATTGGTGTCTGGATCCCATAGGTCCTTCAGGACTTTCCATATCAAAAGGTCGTGGCTGGCCTTTTCTGACTCATTGGCCCGTGCTGAGAGAGACATGGTGGTTTGGCGAGAATGAGGGGGATAACGTTGAGATGCGAATCTATTGACTTGAGATCGAATAGATATAAGAAAAATCTGCCTCTCTGAAAGATCAATGAGCACAAGATAATGTAATATCAATAAACAGAGTGCTGCCTAAACCTGAGATTCACGATCGGCGACCATGATCGTGATCTTGTCAGAGGGCGTATTTCGCGCCCTTCTCCAAACAGGCCACAGGTGGTACCGAGACAGCGCTTTGGTGGTTGGCAAAGCCACATGTAGCCGATAGGTTGCCAAGCGCCTATTAGTCCAAGACCCATTCCCTAACCCAGAGGGCGCTGCATTGCCACGATAGGTAGCGAGAAGTACATGTATACTGCTGCTTCAAAGTTCAAAACCTCTGTGACCCATACGCGGGGCTGTATTGATAGTAGGACACATTCGGGCGTAGATGTGATTATAGCATCAATCACTCTGCCTGTTGCAGTTTCTTCGTAATCGAGCTTCTAGAATTGGATATCTAGGTATTCAATCTAATTGGATAATGACATATGATTCGCTCTTATTATGCCTATTCTGACGTAGATCCATCCTAGGCCATTGACTGCGGCTTTTGCGCGATGACGATTGGCATTAACTCTTCACGGCTATGCTTCTGGACCCCGCCATGGATCGGAATTAGTGCTCCAGCACCAATATCCGAGTGTTTAGCCCTCGATTCATGATTCTCGCCGTGAGGTCCGACTAGACCGAGAGCGGTAATTGCCCCTCCGGCTGGGCTCTTCTCTTCGGCACCAAAATTGCTGGAACCGCCGGAGCAGCGCGGATTAAAGGTTGCCTTGTTGGGTAATCGAGAGAGCCTGCGCTTCGGCGCCGTGAAGCTGGCTTGGCTTGTCTCCGAATCGCCTGCAAAATCCGCTGCCAGAAAGGATTTTATACGTGTATATAGAAGAAAATTAGACTCATACAATAGACAGCCATAGATCTATATATACTGCTATATAAGTCAACTCTTTGAGATTGCTTCTGGATATCTTCACTCTCCAACATACAAGAAGCAACCAAAGCTTCATCTTAACAACGAGACCTTCTCGCAAAGCACCAATAAGATACTTTTAAAACCCTTCAAAGCTTTTATAAACTGCTTCGAAATGACCAAAGTTCTTCTTCTCGGAGCCACTGGTTACGTCGGCAAGAGGCTCGCCGAAACCTTGGTGCGCAGTGGCCAGCATAGGGTGTATGGTATCGCTCGTTCTGAGGCCAAGGCCAAGACGCTGGCCCTGGCCGAGGTTATACCCATCATCTGTCCTGATCCAGTAAATGAGCCCAAATCTTACATGGATGCTATCCGCAATCACCATATCGAAGTCATTGTCGATGTTGCGGGCGCCCATCAAGAAACGGCCAAGTTTCTCAGCCACGCCAAGGAGATCGGCCAAGAGCGCCTGGATAGCTACGCCACTGCTGGTGTCAAAGGCTCTAAGCTCGGCTTCATTTACTGCTCAGGTACCTGGGTCCATGGATCTGGCAATGCGCCAGTGAGCGATCTCGATATTGTCGGTCCCACCGCCGTCACCCCTCCAAGAGCCCTAGTTGCGTGGAGAGTTGGCCTCGAAAACTCCATTTTGTCTTCTTCTGATGTCCTTGATGTTGCTGTATTGAGACCGGCATTAATATATGGCCATGAAAATACAATTTGGACTCAATTCATTCTTCCACTCCTCGAAGCAGCTCGAAATGGTAGCTCAGAGCCGATTAATGTTCCTCTGGAAGCCGATTCTCGGCCAGCCCTCATTCATGTGGACGATGTGGCAACTGGGTTCCAGAAAGCTATTGAAAACCTATCACTCATCAACAGTGGCTCTACTTACCCTGTGTTTGATCTGATCACTAGCCAAGAGAGTATGTCTGAGATCTTCGCGGCGATGGCTTTTAGCTGGGGATATAAAGGAAAATGCACCTTGGTTGGAAGTGGAGATGATTTGTTTGCAGAAGCCATGAGCACAACTTTGCGTGGGTCATCGTCGCGAGCGAAGCAATTGTTGGGCTGGAGGCCTACAAGAACAAACGGATATGTTGCAGACATGGATCTGTACGCAGCTGCATTTGCATCTCAGCACTGATGCAATTGTATGAATGTAGATTAGTACAATCAGATATGGATAGTCTGTATCTGCCATAAATTACCCTCTGATTGCTAGTATTATGCTTAATTTTAGTCTTGAGAGGGTAGCCAGCTTTAACATTAATTGGAACTTTTCGCAGTCTAATAAGCACGAAACACAATATATTTCAAGACCCTTTGTATACTGATGGAAGATGTGAAGGGCATCAAGTGACTTCTTTCTTCAAAATAATCCGGATTGTCTAGAGTACATGTCAATTCTAGTGACAAGGAGATTTAATATTCTTTATGAGACATAAGCTAATGGTAAACCACCAATACGGTTATCGTCTATCAACTTCAAACGGCTGCTCGTTCGGAGATGTTAAACTACCGACAGACACAATAGCGTCGTTAGTGCAATCCTGCAGAGACTGTGAATAATCAACTGCCACCGAAGCCTACGATTAGCGTGTGCTAATAGCATGCGTTAGCACAGCCTTTGGACTGCTATCTTTAATTTATGCATCTCGGTTAGCATTCTGCAAACCTTTCAGTTCCTATACATCACATATTGAGCCATTTTCTTTCTCATTTTGCTCTTTGGCGTGGGCTAGCTATGCATCCAACACTCATCCGCTGATGTCCGGGTTTCCAATGTAGGTGAATGCGCATGAAGCTTATTCGCCAGAATATCCCTTCCCCATGTCAAACTAATCCCAGGATCTCCACATGGCTACTAAACATGCAGACAGGAATCCACAAGGCGGATTTAGCTCTTATATGCTACCAGCCTCAAAGTATCAAAGTCATCTTTATGAGTGGCTGCTTCTTCCATACATGTAATTGTATGAAATAGCCCACATTCCGCCTCCCTTCACTGACACAATCTTTTTTCGGAACTAGAGTACCCCGACAGGTTATCGTACGACTGACTCAGACAATGGCAACCATACCTGCAGATGATGTGGCTGAGAAGCCTCCGACGAAATTGAAGAGATCAAGAAATGGTATGAGCAATCGTCATGTCAAGAGATAGCACGCATAGACTCACAAGCAATCTGTGTATAGGCTGTATCAATTGCAGGACAAGGCGTATAAAGTGTGATGAGAAGCAGCCAGCTTGTGGAAGGTGTTCCTCTCTAGGCCTGCCTTGCCACAAGCCTGAGCCTCCAATTCCGCTCAAAATCCGCAGACGTGGGCATGGCCCTGTTAAATCTAGACACATCCTACGTTGGGAGCCTCCCAAGATCTTGCCAAATCTCCAACAAAATACCCCAGACCACCAACCAACATCATCAGCCGTCAAGACCAATAGCGTATCTATCCGACAAATCGACGGCTCAGCGGATCTTGATATCATTAGCTCCACTGCAGATATTACAAATGGCGTTCGCTCATTGGAGTTTATGGAGCCTGTATCCTGGAGTAGTGATATGGATGTTGCTATTACATCACCAGGGGAAGAAATAGCCAACCAGCTCACGGCAGCGTCGGTAACTTGTACCGGGGCAGTGGCCAGCCCGATCCGCCATGCATTTGATAGTAGTTTCAGTCGTATGCTGGATTGTCTTGTCGAGGACCCCAATTCCCATGAAGAGGGGAATGCCTTCTTGGAGAAATCATCCTTTCCCACGCAATCCTTGATTGCAGAGCCTACAGATGTGTACTCACACCCTTCATGGTTGAATAATTTTGGAGCTCCCAACAGCGGTTTTTTGGAGACTTTAACTCAACCTTTTTACACATATACAGAGCCGTTATTACCTCGCAAGAGTTTGCATGAATATTTCAAATTACAGCAGAGCGCTCCCTTACTATCGCCCAAAATGTCATACGAGTTGCCCGACGCCCTCAATCTTAACCAGGTCGAGAGGCAAGCTTTGGATTATTATCGAAGCCACTTTTCAGACTTTCGAAGTGTCAAGGGATTTACATGGTCAGAGTATTCTATTTATCTCACTGCTGCTACTAGTAGCAAGATGATACTCCATCTCATATTAGCAATTTCACTTCGGGGCTTATCACGAGATACACACGATGTCAGCGCCATGCGGCTGAGCACAGCCCACTTACACAAAGGACTTTTGCTTTTACACAAGCAGTTAGAAGGAGGCAACAGCGAAATCATGGAAGTCATGATATCCTTCTGGTTCTTGGCTTTGTTCACAATGGAAAGTGACTCTGCAATCGGCCGCATCCAACGCCATCAGCTGAGCAACAAGGTGTATCAGTACTCACGGGCATATCTACTGGATGAGGTTTGCGGCCCCCCCAATGCTAGCATGGCTGTACAGTCATCCACAGAGAACAGTGCAGCGAGAATAAGTATGGTAATGAAAATACTTTGTATGATTGCCAACTTGGATGTGCAGCTGAATATCTTTGGCTACGGAGGAGAACTTTCCGACTTTTGCTATGAGGGGGATCGTATGCATCACATAGCAGAGATGGCTCACAATTTCCTAGAGTTGAACCATGGAAAAGAGTACCCATATTCTGAGCTCGCCTACGACATCGAGAGCTCAGAGTGTGCAAGAGTTTACCAAGACCAGCACAAGCTTTATCATTGGTTAAACCAGCTGTTCTGGAGCGGAGTTGGTGACTACCACAGCATTGAGAAAGATATAGAAGCCCAAGAAGAGGTTAGTAATGTTACTTGGTAAAGAGAAATGAAAAGATGGCTTCTAACATGAATGCTGATTACAGAAATACCGATCTTTCTTTCGAATCGCTCATCGCGATGGCATGGAGGATGACAGCTATTCTCGATTACACTTTCAGATTGATGCCGCAGTATGCGAATTTTACGCTATTCGCCTGTATCATTTCCGCTGCCAGAGTGAGAAGCTGCCTGATGAAAGGGTTCAAAACTGGGTCTCGTCGTATTTACAGATTGCCTATCGACTACAGCAGTCAAGAGTCCGCTATCACTGGATTGATAAGTCTCTCTTTCTAGTAGGGTCGGAAATACGTGATCCAATACACAGAGACTGGATTCAGAAACGAATGCTCCGAGAAGACCTGAAGAGGTCATTGAAGTGCGTATGGCAGAAGGAGAAGATGTTTGGACGACGACTCAACCTTGAAGAAATTCGGGCAATATTGCGTGATGAGGCTGACACGCATGATCCTGCTTCTGCTAAAATAGTCCAAACAATAGAATAGTTAAGTCTTAGATGCTCTTGTTTTTATTTCCAATTTGTGGTCCAAAGTAATTCAAAACTATGCAACGAATGCGAGTTGGAATATAGTCATAATGCTTCTTTTACTCTACCAGCTCAGGCGCATTACTATGACACAACGCAGCTGGATGATGGAGGAGTATACGCCATATCACGGGGATTCAATTGATGGATATTGAAGTAGCAGTGAATGGTAGAGGCATGTCATATGCTCTCGTATTTATAGTTGTCCACTGTTTCTTGCTTCACCATTGGATCCTCAATGTAGCTGTACGTCATGGCCGCCATTCAAGCTGTATTCTCATGCCATAAATTCCAAATACCTTGTTCTTTTACAAATGTTCATATATACATTTAATCTATGCATGCTGACGCTCATTCTACAAAATCCAGCATTATTCCCTCACAAAGCTTGCACAAGTATTAGCCAGCTCAGCAGTTGAGAGCACTCTTATAGTGTAGTGTGATTGGCTGGAATAACCGTAGTGGAAAGAGTTGTCGGCACTACTTTCATCTCAGTTCATTCCCCGGAGATGCGGCACCGGCACTTGTACAGGTTGGTTTGTTTCTTGCATCACTTCACCTAGTAGAAACGAGTTGAATAAAATGATATGCATGCTTGTCTGTGACATGCCATGAAATAACGGTTGTCGAGTCCAAGGCGAGCCTGAAGAAAGGCACCTACATGCACCTTGTAGGTCAGCGTCCAATCACAGCGCGCGGTGGGCAGCGTTAGCGCACAAGGTCACTCCGGGCTACCGATATGGCGGAAAGGTACTTTTTCTACTAGCCCCACAGCTAAAATCCGCGTCGCCCAGCTCTTATCGGAAATTTTCTTATCGGTCTGAAAATCTTCGGGCCCAGACATTTTTCTATAGATTGTCAAATCTTCACATTGGTCACCACCTCCAACACCAAATACCGACAACCGAAATTCAAGATGCGTCCTCTCACCGAAGAAGAGACGCAAGCCGTCTTCAAGAAGCTGGCAGAGTACACCGGCGCATCGCTGAAAAACATCATTGCGCCCCAAGAGGATGGCGATCGCAACGTTTTCCGTCTGTCGCAGAACCGAGTCTACGTCGTCCGGCTCTCCATGGCCAACCTGGCAACGTCAATTGCCCGCGACAACCTGCTCTCTCTAGGGACTTGTCTGGGTATGTGATGCTTATCTTGTCTTTCAGCAGTGAGAAGGGAAAACGAAGTAGAAGCTAATCCGCGATGCGCAATGGACAGGCAAATTCACCAAGTCTGGCAAATTCCGCATCCACATCACCGCCCTCCCCATCCTCGCCGAGCACGCACGACACAAGCTCTGGATTCGCCCCAACGGAGTCATGCCCTTCCTCTACGGCGGAAACATTGTCAAGGCGCACGTCGGCCGCTTCTCAGAGGACTGCCCCGAACACCAGGGCCTGGTTGTCTACACCATGGACGACGTTCCTCTGGGCTTCGGTGTCAGCGCTCGCAGCACTGCAGAGAGCAGAAGACTCGACCCCACCGGTGTTGTTTGCTTCCGACAGGCCGACTGCGGCGAGTACCTGCGTGACGAAGATACCCTGTTCCAGTCCGGCTAAGAGCGATGTAATATCAGTGTGATTAGGGGGAGCAAGAGCCGTGTCGATGAGACGAAACGGCCTTTTTAAGCGTCGAATGCAATACATCATGGAGTTTATAGGCGTTGGTGGCTGTGATATTTTACCACTCGGCATGGCGTTTTAAAAAAACGAGGGAAAGTCTGGGGAAAGAATCTTTCAAGACAAAGAGGGCAGCGAGTTGATGGCAGTACAGTGGATAGAACTATCCGATGCCTGCACTGCGATATGAATCAGTTCTACACTTCTTGTAGATATCATTGAGCAAGCTTGCGTTCATCAATGGGCTCTATGAACAAACAGATTATAGAGTTAATATACGAGTATGGTGCCGCAATGCAAGGCCATTTGGCTGGCAGCGCACCGCTCATTAGTGCACGGCATTATCTTTATGGTAATGGCTTAGCATATCAATATCATACGTCTAATTTAGAGCCACTTGAACCTGTTTATCATAGTCTAAACTACCTTGCCGAATGGCTCGTCTATTCCAACGTTCTCCAAAATGTAAAATATACACTCATATCAGTGTCTAGGCCATAAACTGTCTCAAAATTTACAGATGGATCATTGCTATTTCACCGACTCCTCTCCCACTGAAACAGTCCATCATGCCACAGTTGTCACCCTCTTCCCCTTACTTCTGAAACACTGCTTTCATCGCCACCTCATTTTGGTTTGTGTTTCCAACTGTTCCTGAAAACCCTTTCTTGCGAATATCATTCAGTACCTTATTCTTATATTCAATTCCTGCTCCAACCGCCGTGTTTGAAGTCTGCCCTACCGCAGTCTTGAGAATGCCAATCGCCTCTATCACAGATGTCTTGCCGCTAAGAGGAGCTCTCCAAGACACATGGTCGTCTGGCCTGACAAGAACTGCAGTGCGTTCCCAGATTGCCTGCACATGCTTCTCCTGTGGCAGATGGACTTTTTGTAGAGGCACCTTGAGCTGCAGAGCGGCATCGGCGAAAGCGTCTGCCCATTTACCCTCCTCGGAAAAGTCAACAATAGTGTAACCTTGTCCAAATAAGTCAAAGACGCTCGTCGTTCCATCTGAAAGAAATACGTGTGGCGGCCGAGCTCCTGGCCAAGTCGATGGAACATAGTGGTCGAGATCCCATCTGGGTTCTGCAACCTCGGTATCGGGAACAACAATTGGGGATGCGTTGTATCGGTAGCCTAGCTCGATGCCATGGGCTTTGTTCTCTTGATCGTTTGTCAACAACCACTCTGCCATCTTGGCCTTGAGCGCCTTTCCTTCTTCGCTCTGTGATAAAAGGACTTCTGGTCTCGCTTCGGCGCTCCAGTCCCAGACCTGTCGCCAAGTTTCCCAGAAGGCGCCCGACTGATCAATATTCCGCGCTGCAACAGGTAAACGCTCGAGTTCATAAGACTCCAAGAGACCTTTTCCGCCGTATCCATTTAGAGTAGCGGCGAGTTTCCAGCCAAGATCAAAGGCATCGCCGATACCAGAGTTCATCCCGTAGCCCCCTGTAGGTATGTTCTGGTGAGCCGAGTCGCCTGCAAGGAAGATCTTGCGGCTAGGAGTCGCGTAGCTCTCCGCTATGCATATGTTTGGCCTCCAGGAGCTTTTGACAAGAATTTTATCTACCTTGATAGGGTATGGCGTTGATAGAGTACCTAGACCTTTATATATGGCTTCCTCCGGGTCAATCTTTTCCCAGTCAGCGCCGATAGCAATCGGAACGTGCAACGTCCAAGTGTCTATCTCATCTTGAGAAATTAGGAAGCTTCCATTTGCAAATCCTATATGCCAAAACTGCCCTAGTTTTTGCAGCTTGGTGAGATCTCGAGATTTGAAATGGATCAACATCATCGCCGAGGGGCTGTGTTTATAGAACAAGATCATCAGCAAGAATAAATTAAACCGAAGGGATGTAATGCTCAACAACTTACACAGGCCCACCAACAAGGTCGATTCCCGCTGATCGACGAACACGGCTACCAGCTCCATCGCAGCCCACGAGATACTTACTACGAACAATATGCTTGTCGCCAGTGGTTACATCGGTGAGAATAGACTCTACTCCATCGTCTGTCTCTGTAAAAGACTCAAATTTGAGGCCAAAATGTGCGTCGATAAATTTCTCATCTTGAATTCGAGGTTTGAGCCAGGCTTCTAGGACAGCCTGAGAGCAGCGCTGATATGGCTCTCGTGGAAGTGAGCCATCATTCTGCTCGCTAATACGCTGTCGCCAAGAATCAACAGAATCCAGTTTCTAGAATTCCACAGTTAGTTTGTGATTTAATCACAAACAAAGAACTAGGTTGCAAACTCGACTTACCCATCTTGCTACTTCTTCTCCTTCATCCGACAGCCCAGTAGTAAAAATCACGTCAAAAGAGTATTTCGGTGGGACGCCTATATTTAACAGTAAGGTGTGTGAAGATATAACTTTTGCCGTTGAAAAGACTCACCTATTTCTCGAAAACCATTGGCTATTCCCAAGCGCTTGAATAGTTCCATGCTGCGACAATTGGTGCAATCCATTTTCGGCCATTTTGTCGTATCCAAATTGCGTTCAGCCAGCATACAGTTGATTCCAAAGCGAGCAAGCTGGAGGGAGAGAAGCAACCCAACAGGACCTCCGCCAACTACCAGAACTGGCGTTTCGTGGTGGATGGCCTAATCATGTAAGAAACCGGTATAGAGTCTGTTTTGAGAAAGATATAAGGAGTACTTACACTCGCGCTCGGCATTTTGAATACAACCGCTGACGACAAAATAAAGAGTATTAAAATGCGATGTAGTTTTCAAACTATGAGATATTGCAAACTTTACTGCTGTCTGAAATCAATATATTCTATAGGGTTAAGCATTATATATATATATTTATTTGTATGTATACATGTATATGTGTATATATACTCTCTACCACATCATAGTATGAAGGACAACATCAGATACTACAATGTCAACCCTGGTCTGCAGTTTGCGGAATTGTCTAGTGGGGTCAGAGATCTTCACAAGGTTGTATTTCGTAAAGCCACCAGTAATAAAATCTCCATTCTGTAAGAGCTTGCGTAGAAATTGAGCAATGCCCGCTTACGTAAATTAATATATAGGGAACTTTGCATTGATATTGTGCTCCCTTTAACGTAGAAATTAAACAATGCCCGCTTATGTAAATTAACATATAGGGGCCATTGCAGTGATATTGTGCTCCCTTTAATTAGTTATGATATACCAATCATCTCGTAAGAAGAAACTTCTACTTGTATTACGGCGATGATAAAGCGTTTTGTCGGTTTTCGTGGTTTTCACGGGGTTCACAGTTATTACTAACCAGAATCGACCCGAGCCCATCCTTATTAATGCTGAGAAATAAGCAATAACGGAGCTAAGTGGTACCGACACTCGGAGATGGCTATCTTCCGCTTTTTTAGCTTTCGGTAAATTGCCTGGTTGAGAAGCTAAAAGTTACTGCATATTGCAGAGTGTTTGCAAAGGGCAATGTTGTGTATGAGTTGTGTATATTGAGTCTTTGGTTGTAATATGGCTAGATTTGTATTAATTGTAATATCTAGCATCAATGGCATTTAAGCCACTACGAGATATTCTTGTCTACACCGCAACATAGTTTGTAATTTTCGAGTTTATGGATAAGACAACCGGTGCGTGGATTAATCAGCAATCTACATTATCATCTGTTCAGTTCCATGCAACTTCCGAGTTACAGAAGACGGCACATGCAAATTTCGTAAACCCGCGTTATCACACTGGGAATCGATTAACTCGTGATAACAAGCATATAATGCCTGCTGAGTCAGTCAACAAGCGCGCGGGAACCCCGCCATCAACCCATCACACTCACGATGTAACGCTGAGTATATGTGAGCCTGGCGAATTAGAGCCATTGCCGGTATGTATTACTCCGTGATCTCCGCCCCTTCTCTCAGCTTCATACTCTCAATATGTAAGCTTAAAGAGCTCAAGAGGACTAAATTCGACCTTGAGAGGTCCAAGGATTCTTCCATTACTATTAGGGGTTGCGAAGACTGCTTATATTCCTTGCAACTGTTGGTTCCATAGAAACATAAACCTTTCTTTGTATTCGTTGTTATTCCTATATGATATATTTCAGCCAGCTGTACTTACCAACCTTAGGCATGGGCATCTTTCTCTACTTATATCCGCATAAAGCCGGCATTTTACGTTCATGTTTTCTCCAATACAGAGTATTCAAGAGGAAAAAGCACAGGTGTCTGCATTTTAGAAATACTAGAGAGCTGCTTCGCACGAACTGCACCAACATTAGACAACTGGTGGTTAAAGCAACTAAACATGGTTGTAATTATAGGATACCCGAAACCAGTAATTCATGTAGTTGTGAATAAAGGTGTCGTGATCTTCTCTCTCAAGAATTTCTCATTGCAGCTATTTATTGTATTGTATCCTTCTTTGGCTCATGTCCAAATATAGTTTCACCTAAGGAAGTGCACTGATTTGCATTGCATATCGTCCAACTACTTGTGGTAAAAGCGCCAGGCGTGGCGTGTCGCGAAACGGTCCGAGCCGAGCCTACCGAGGGTCTACCGCAGGGTCACATAACATCAACGATGGCCACAATGCGGCAATAGAATCCAATCATGAATCAAGTCTTGACATATAAATCCCTTCACTGCATCAGAAGGCAATTTTCTGTATCCGCTAGTAGAATACGGATACAAGATGCGGATATTATTACGTAGCCAAAAGGAACGACTTCAAACTCGCTGGTACATCCCTATTTGGGAATGGGTATAATGCCTAATACAGGGAAGAAGAAAGCAAATCTTCCGCTTACCAATGATTCCTTTCTATAAATATTCTCAAAAACGATCCATAATCTCGCATTATTCATGGAAAATACAATACAATAAGACGTACATGACTAACTCACCTTATCATTCTTGCTTTGCCAGAAGAAAGCGGATATCTCGGTCAACTCGGAAATCACAAGGCAGCTTCAGGGTGCAGCCTTGGTCGCGTGTCTTGTGACTTTGCTACTGGGTTTTCCGCGAAGATGACAGCTCGCAAACGGAAAACATGTTTTTAGAAAACAGCCCCGATAATAGATGCTGTGGCAGATCGAAGTTCCGACTTCTAATGCAAAGCTTTAGCATTATCCTATTTCGTATAGAGACAGCATACGATTTAGCTACAGTTCCACAGCATCGAGCCGACGAGACAAACCATGATCCTGAGAGCAGTAAGCTTATAGTTTGACAACGACCAGAGGTCACATAGATTGCGCAAAGGATGCCCAGTGCAGATGCTTATCATCTTGATCAGCAATCTCTGCATTCACAAACAACGCCTCCAAAGGAGGACTTGTTTTGCAGCTCTAGCAAGGAAATATTTACCCGTTGGCCTGACTTTTAGGAACCCATTGTTCGGCCTTTGCCTTATAGTTGGGTGGTAAATGTCTGAAACGCCTGAAACCGCGATATACACGGCAAAATGATGACCCTATGGATAAATAAGCCAAATTTAGAAGGGAAAACAAACAGCATCTGATTTACGGTCCTGAGATTATAAATACTTCTTTCAACGCATAGAAAACGGATAAAAATAACAGAGCTGATGTTGAATCATGAATTTTAGTAGCCTGGCGTACTCTTCTTTAAATTTTATACGTGTGCTGCAGCGCTATAATGGGTTTTTGTTTCAGTGATAAAAATCGCAAAAACACACTAAAACATATCCCAAAATGACTGGATGGAATGAAGAGTCACTTCTACAGCCGCTAAAGCCCCTATAACAAGGCAAAGGATATTGATATAAAAAGGTTCCCGTCAATATTTCATATTATTATATGGTTATTATAAGGGTTTTCTCTCTCTCTTTCTTTAGATCTACGCTCGCCATTTTCTTCATTGCGCAAAAAAGCTGTTATTTTTAGTCAACCTAGGCTATTTCAATTTTCTGGGCGGCTTAGGTGACTTTTATTAACAGCCAGCTACATGTATTTAGGCTTCGCCTCTCAGTTGGGCCGGAAATACCAGCGGGTCGGCTAATGCGTAACAGCTTAAAAAAAGAGGCAGAGAATTGCTGAACTTGGTGTGGCACGTTGCCGCTATAACAATACGGGCGGCTGGAGGCCATTTCCGCAGGGATACAACGCAGCATGCATGCAATTTATTCTCCGCTGGATTGTTTTACCAGTGTCGTCATATTGATGATGCTGTGACATGCAAAACAAATACGCCCATGTTAAAACGGAATCCGAGTTTCGCGGGATAGCGATACAACTCTCGAATTTTGCGGAGTATTCCGTAAAATCGTGGGCCAGACTGGGGTTAAAAACGCCGCCGAGGCACAAAAGCCTTCTTAGCAGTCAGTCCGGACTGCCCTAATGAGACGAAAACCGTCGATCTCTCCATCTCAATTGGACCGGGAAGATGTTCGGGGACTACTCATGGGGAGAGAGGTCATGTTCGCATCGTAATAGCGCTTACGCTACCGCTGTTGAGCTTGGCAATGTGAGCAGAGCCACAGATATTCCATAGCCGCAAGACATAGACTATAGGCTAGAAATAGGTTGTCCTCTAGTATAATCACCATAAAAGGACAAACGCATCACGACGATTGTCAGGAGTTGCTCCTGGGCCTTGCTACTCCATATGAATATTCTCATCGTCAACTTTAGCGAGCGGGATTATATATAACTGCAGCCTCCTTCGTCCAGACAGTTTGACCACCAGGGAGACAATCTTGTTACCTGCCATCAAATCAACGATGCTTTACCGTCAAATCCTTTCCCTTGGGCTGGGCATTGCTGGAGTCACGGCAGCTCCAGCAGCTTCTGCCGCAACACCCTTGAAAGTCATCGGCTATGCTCAAACCCCTAATGGCTTCAAGAGCCCAGCAAGGGGCTGGAATTCTTTCGCTCTGCAGGCAAATCCCAACGCAGCTCCAGGATTCAAGTTTGATCAAGCACACGTTTTAACCCAGTGCAGCGTCCTGGCCTCTGCTCCCTTCAATGGCCAGTATGACACATGCAGCCTAGACTCTGGCTGGTCAGTTGGTGACCACGGAGACGACTTTGGCCGGCTCATATACGATGACACCGTTTTCGACATTCCCTCGCTGGCTAGCTCTCTCCATTCTCAGGGACTCAAGATGGGCGTCTATGTTGTTCCTGGAGCCTTTGTCAATGATGTGAATAAGACCATCTTTGGCACCAATACCACTATTGGCGAGGTTTGCACTGGAAACGAGGGCTTGGCTCGCTGTGTATTCGATTATACGAGGCCGGAGACGCAGGCTTGGCACAACTCGGTGGTCGATCTTTTCGCTTCCTGGTAAGTTTCCCATGCAGTCCAGAATGGAAGACAATACTTATACTAATTTCATCGTCTAGGGGCGTTGACTTTGTAAAGCTCGACTTTGTTACACCAGGTTCTCCTGACAATGGCCAAAGCCTGCCGACTGACCAGAGCGGCACTGTCATTGCTTGGCACAACGCCATCAAGAACAATGGCAAACAGATCCGCCTGGACATCTCTTGGAAACTGGATCGCACCCAGAAGTACTTCGATATCTGGAACAGCAACTCTGACTCTATGCGAACCGACCAAGATCTCAACAACTCAGGATCAATCACCTTGGTAAGCTGGGGCACCGTCCAGCGCGCCATTGAAAACTACCGCCAGTGGATCATTGCTGGCCTACAGTTCTTTGACGAGTTGAACGTTTACCCGGATCTGGACAACCTGTTTTCCGGAAACCCTGAAAACATCTCCGGCCTTAGCAATGGCCAGCGCACTACTATCTTCACTCACTGGATTGGAGCTGGTGCCAACCTCATCATCGGCAATGACATGACAACGCTGGATGACTTTGGGAAAAGCCTCCTGACAAACTCCCAAGCACTCAAGGTTGCCGATTTCACTGCCCAATTTCCCATGCAGCCCCGCAATCCCGGCTCAGGAGGTCAAAACGCGGCTCAGCTCCAGGCTTGGATTGCAGGCCCATCCCCATCCGGCGAGGCTGTTGTTGTGCTTGTGAATCTTGGTCCAGACAATGGTCAAGGCGGCTTCAATACGAAAACCAGTGGTGTTCAGACAGTGACGGCTACTTGGGCTGATTTGGGCATCTCTGGACAGTTTAGCGTCCAGGATATTTGGAATAATAAGAGTCTAGGAACTGTTGGCGACCAAGTTTCTGCTCAACTGGACGAAGGGGAGAGCGTGCTGCTGCACTTGACTGCGGCTTAAAGAGCTAGAGCGTCTAAGACATAAGATGGGGCATTAGCACATACATTTTAACATTTCATCACGTACATATCTTTGATATAGAAGATTGCGGCCTTTTATTGTCATTAATCTCTCAATATATTTCTTACATGAATTATTTAATGGGCTACGAGCCTTAATGAAATCGAATGTTCTGTAACGAAGATGTGAGTTCTCGTATGCTTATGTGAGTGCTGCATATTTGAGACTGAAATAAGTCTGACCAACACTAATTTAGACCTTTCTGAATTCTTTATAACGTGGATTTACATTTAGAAGACCACATCAAGATAGGAAAGCGATAGCGACACAAAGAAAATAGAGCTTGTCAAAGCTTCATTTCACCAAATTCGCATCATGTTGTTTAGCGTGCGCTACTTCGGAAGGAGATGAATAAAAAAAAGAGAGAGAGAGAGAGGAAAAACACTAAACTGTATCAAATAACCAGCTTTCGCACTTGGTAAAAATTCCCGGGCCCGAGATGCCATCGCATGCTTGCGGACCTATGAATGGCGCGCGCTTGCTGACGCCCAGTAGCTTGTGAAATGATGCTTACGAAATGAAAAGATATTGTCAATGAGGTTAGCGTTCCGGACTGCTTCAGGGAATCCACAGCTGAAACATCCTTGGCGATAATCGGAGTCTACCATTACCGCGCCGAGCAGCCGATTTCTCTCTCAGGACGCCTAAAAAGTACAGAAACGGCGTATTTGTGTATACAAGCCGTGGCGGTGGGGAAGAGCCGAGGCGGGGTTAGTAAAAATGCTGCCGACGCGAGGCGATTCAGGGTTCTTTAGAGATAGGAGAGGGGCGGATCTAATCAATTTTGGGCCTATCAAGTAAATCTCTGAATAGCTCGCCCTTGAAAAGGGAAAAGAGACACAGACCACATCGCCAGCCAGCATCCAAGGCCTCGGGGTTAGCTATTGTGCCATTCTATGGTAAACTCCGGCAGTGTGTAACCAGTCCGCATATAAGTTGGGCGTCGATTGGGATATAAAAGCTCAAGAAACGCCACTCTGAGTCTGCACATTGCCATTGGAACATTGCAATTCAACAGTTGTATAAATAGTAGCCTTCTTTAAATCTCGGCTGGCTTGATCCTCTCAAAGCAAGATTCTTCCTAGTACTCGCAAAATGGTTAAATTTCTTGACCAAGAGGTTGGTCCCATTGGATTTGGCCTTATGGGTAAGTGAAAATTTCGCTAGCCATTAAAATCTATAACCCGTCAAGTCCCCCAAGAGCTAATTTGGACTCAAGGCCTGACCTGGCGCGCAAATCCTCCTCCATTGGAGCAGGCCCTTGCCACTATGAAGGCCGCCGTCGAGAACGGCCTCACTATGTGGAATGGCGGCGAGTTCTATGGAACTCCCGAGTACAACTCCATGACCATTATCAAGGAGTACTTTACAAAATATCCTGAAGATGCCGACAAAGTCTATTTGTCAATGAAGGGTGGCATTGATTTGAAGGCGTTCAAGCCTGACGGATCACCCGAAAATATTCGCAAGTCACTGGATAATATTTTGACTCAGCTGGACGGTAAGAAGAAGGTGGACGCTTTCTGCTGTGCCAGGCGAGATCCAAACTACCCTCTGGATATTACCTTTGGAGTGATTCAAAGGGAGTACATTGACACCGGGAAGATTGGCGCCATTATGCTTTCAGAGTGCGGCGTCAACACCATCCAGGAAGCTGTCAAGGTGGCCAAGATTGTTGCCGCCGAGGTTGAGCTTAGCCTGTTTACACCAGATATTCTCAAGAATGGAATCGCAGCTGCTTGCAAGGAGCATGACATCCCCATCATTGCATATTCCCCTATTGGAAAAGGAGTGAGTTACACCAGATTATTGCGCCCGCGAAACCCTTCTTATTTAATTTGCGGCTAACACGCGCAGATGCTCACTGGTGAATTCAAAAACCTGGAGGACGTGAAGAGACTGGGAAATATTGCCCATTTCCCGCGGTTCCAGGGGGAGCAATTCGAGCACAACCTGAAGCTTGTCCAGCAAGTTGAAGCAATTGCCAGTAATAAGGCTTGCACACCTGCTCAACTAGCCATCAACTGGGTGAGGAACATGAGCACCGATCCGGAGCTGCCTCTTGTGATCCCGATTCCCGGCGCCACGACGATCGCAAGAGTGGAAGAAAATGCAAAGGTGATTGAACTCACCGAGGAAGACATGGAAAGCCTTACTAGCCTTGCCAAGAATTTTGAGACGGCTGGTACCCGATACCCTTCTCACGCACCAACTAACACCTAAATGGTGTGCGTTGTCTGAACGTGTCATACATGCAGCGTTATAGTATATTGAAACTTCAAATTGCCAACTCGGAATTTCATTTAATCATGGCTGGCAACGATTGTGATATTATGTGACCAAAGAGCACGTAGCAATTTCAGTCTAATGGGCAATATGTAGTGTCCTGTCCCAGGTGTATTTATGCATGAATCCTATATCTGGAGGGCTTACACTATGCTATTATAATTCTCACCAATTCAGATCTCAGTAAACTAATCTCATCTACAAGGATGTAAAGCCGGCCGGAGGATGCATGCGGCCACATTTAACTGCATTTAATCCGTCACATAACCACGTGCAATAGAAAGTATATCTTCATTCATGCAAAGGTCAGCATGTGAGAACTGAGATCTTGAAGTACTTGCCTCCACTAACCACAGTGCTTAGCAATCCAGTTGACTTTGTGACATTCCTTTTTGCTCCACACTTTGCTTTTGTGTTGGCGATTTTAGGTAGAGCATCATCCCACCCAAGGACGGAGGGGTAGCATAACGGCTATCATCCTTATCTCTTGTTTGTTCGTTTTATTAATTTTGTCTGTGCGATTTCTGTATCCTTTATTTGCTTTAATTTTCCATCTTTCAACCTTTTTTATCTTCCAAGGCTGAGTGGCATTCGGTTTCCAGTGGTATTAAGCTGTGTCTCTCGTAGTCTATAGTTTATATGCTGGCGTGATTATAGACCAGACTTTCCTACCATGATATTTCTACACACGCAACGTTGATTTGTAAGATTATTTGTATTCTCAACAGATAGCGCATATTACACTCGACGTTTGTCCTTTTTGGAGGGACAAGGCCACCTTTTCGTGTGAAACCACCTATGGCCGAATGATCCGCGCCCCGCACCTGTCGATGTCGTGATTTCTCGTCCCGAGCACACTAATTTACTTACACACATCCCATTGCTAGATCGTATTATATAGCTTTAGTTCCCCTCATATATAGCTGTAAACATTAAAAGAGATATTGTAATTGCTCAAATCTATCTTGCAGTTTATCTAGGGAACTCGAAAAATAACAACATGTCTGATAATAAGCAACTGCATTTGTTCGCATTCATGCGGCCCGTCAGTCTTCACACTGGCGCATGGCGATATCCAGGCGCATACGCAGACGCCAACTTCAACATAGCCCATATCAGATCCTTTATCCAAAAGCTAGAAGCAGCCAAGTTTGACGCATTCTTCATGGCCGACCACCTTGCTGTCCTAAACATGCCCATAGAAGCCCTAAGGCGCAGCCAGACCGTCACATCCTTTGAACCATTTACACTGCTCTCAGCTCTCTCGGCGGTAACAGAGAAAATTGGTCTTGCTGCTACCGCTTCTACAACCTATGATGAGCCCTACCACGTTGCGCGCCGCTTTGCCTCTCTGGATCATCTCAGCGGCGGTCGTGCCGCATGGAACATTGTGACCACATCCAACCCGGATGCTGCCAAGAACTTTGGCCGTGATGAACACATGGACCACTCAGATCGGTATAAGCGTGCCAAGGAGTTTTACGATGTCGTGACGGGGCTGTGGGATAGTTTTGCAGATGACGCCTTTATCCGGAACCAAGAGACTGGCATATTCCTTGACCCTGAAAAGATACACACTCTCAACCACGTGGGGGACGAGCTCAAGATCAAGGGTCCATTGAACATTGCCCGGCCTGTTCAGGGTTGGCCTGTCATCGTACAAGCCGGCCAGTCTGAGCCAGGGCGACAGTTGGCCGGCGAAACAGCCGAGGCAGTCTTTTGCGCACCAGGCAACATTGAAGCAGCAAAGTCAGTATATGCAGACATCAAGGGACGCGCAGTTGCAGCAGGTAGAAAGAAGGAGCACATAAACATTCTACCAGCCGCCTTGGTAATCATTGGCGATACCGTACAAGAAGCCAAGGAGAAGAGACTCAAGCTCGACAGCCTCGTCAACTATGAGAGCTCGATTGCCAGCTTGTCAATTGCCCTCGGAACAGATGCTTCCAAGTTTGACCCAGATGCACCTCTCCCCGCCGACTTGGGCGACAACAATGCCAGCAAAACAGGCCGAGAGAACGTCGTGAGGGTAGCAGAGGAAGAGGGGTTGACTGTGAGACAGCTAGCTCAGAGATTTGGAGGATACGGTGGCTTGGCCTTTGTAGGCACACCAGAGAGTGTTGCCGACGAGTGGGAGAAGTGGCTCAAAGAAGAGGCCTCTGATGGGTTCGTCATTACATTCCCATATCTGCCGCAGGGAATAGACGATGTGGTGGAGAAGCTGGTGCCAGAGCTGCAGCGTCGGGGCATCTTCCGAAAGGACTATCAAGGCAGCACTCTGCGTGAGCATCTCGGCTTGCCAAGGCCAGAGAACAGGTTCTTTCCCTCTGGAAATGCTTAAATGTTGTTCTTGCGTATGAATGAGATGTTCACAACAGGGCTTTAAAAGGCATAGCAGAAGCTTTGATAGCGTGTAAGATTGCATTATATATGTGCATGTATATTTAAATAGTTACTCATAATACTAGACTATTATGTACTGACGAAGCTGGGTATATGTACAACGCTTCTCGTCAATCTGTCATTCATACAACAAAACATTCATTTCATTACCCTCCATTTCTCGATTTTTCCCTTTTTTTTTTTTTTTTTTAAATTTAAGCCTTGGGCAAGATCCAGCTGGTAACAGACAGAGCAGGAACACGAGCGTTCCAGGTCTGAGACTCAGACTCGGTGCCAACCTGGACCCAGATGTCCTTGTTGTAGCGGTTCTGGATGACGACCGTGCGGGTGCCATCAGGGTTAAGAGAGCCAACGGCCTCCATGCCGGTGCCGTCGTCAAACAGCCAGCTTCCAGTGCCGTCAACGACAACAGCGCCCTTGGGGATGTACTTGGAGAACTGTCCCATCATGTAGTAGTCAATCTCCTTCTTGTAGCTGCTGCCATCAGGGCTGACAGTAACCAGACCAGTGCACTGGTGGCAGTTGCCGCCTCCGGAGAGGGCAGGGCCACCGCCGGTGTAGGAACCGAGGGTCCAGGCGATGATACCGTTGGCCCAGTTCTGGAGAGGGAACATGTTGAAGCTGGAGCTGTGGATCCAGTCAGTGGTGCCGACGGAGGTCCAGCACTCAGTCATGTACTGCTCCTTGTTGGGGAACTCGTTGTGAAACTGGGTGAGGGGAGTCCAGTTGTTGGGGTTGTTGCCGGCGTAGCAGTGCCAAGCGGCAGCCTGGACGTACTGGCTGGCCATGTTCATGACAGTCTGGGGGTAAGAGTAGACGTCTAGACAGTAACACGTTAGCGATAGAGCTTCAAAATAGTAGTGCTGGGAGAAGGCTTACCCTGGTTGTGGTCCCAGGCCCAGACCTGGGTGTTAAGGCCAGCAGCTCGGAGAGCAGGGCCAACCTTGTCGCGGATCAGAGCACCAGACTCATCCTGCTGGACAAGCATAGTAGGCATGTCATCCTTGTTGTTGAGGGGCTCGTTCTGGATGGTGATGGCGTCGATGTGAGCGCCAGCCTTCTCAAAGGTCTGGAGGTACTTGACAAAGTACTGGGCATAGGCGTTCTCGTAGGCGTGGTTGAGCTTGTTGTTGCCGGTACCACCGCCAATCAGCTTGCTGTTCTGCTTCATCCATCCAGGGGGGGACCAAGGAGTTCCGAGAATGGTCAGGTTAGGCTGAAGCTTGCGCATGGTAGCCAACATGCTGGCCAGGGCATTGCCACGGTCACCCAGGTTGAAGTTGACCAGGTTCTGGTCAACGCTGCCGTTGCCGTCATCAAACGTGTATGCCGGGTCAGCGGAAAGATCTGAGCTGGCAATAGTGTGGCGCATAAGGCTGAAGTTGATGCCCGAGGGGGTCATCAAGTCGTTGAGCAGCTGAGTGCGGGCAGAGGCGGACAGCTTGTTGAAGGCCAGGACAGTGGAATCAGTGACGGCAGCACCGAAACCCTTGACGGTCTGCTTCTTGCCGGTCTTCTCCTTGATGGTGAACTTCCAGTTGTCAATGCCGGGGTTGGCGGCGTTCAGAACAGGTGCCTGAATGGCGCTGAACTGGTACTTGCCATTAGCACTCGAGGCAAATGAAGAGGCAGCGTTGACGCCGCCAACAGCGGCGACGGTGGTGAGGACTGATAGGAACAACATCTTGAAGGTGAGGAGGGAAGATGAGGAGGTTGAGAGAGCAAACCTTTCGTTCAACGGAGCATGATCGTCCCCTTTTATTCACCCGACGGGGAGTAAGTATACTCTCGGATCCAAAATCCGGACGTCGTCACCGGGTCAGGCCGCCCAGTAAACACGACCCGCCCGACAAGATAGTATGGAAGCCAAGCTTCCGAAAGTCATTCACCCACGTTGCCTGCTTAGGAAACTGCCCAACGATCCCCTGGGCTAGTCCATCACCACCTTGCTAAACATTGTCAATAAGCTTAGTTGCATTAGTGATGCTAAACTGCGGCGTAACCTACCGAAGGGGCCAAGGCTTCGAGATAGGCTCAATTCGAAGATTGAAACTCAATCCACAGGGAGGACAAGGATAGGCCAAGAATCAATCGGCCCTATATCAAACCTTCGGTTCCCGGAGCCGCCGCGCCGAGACGAGCGCATACCGGCCGTCAACCATACACGACCAGAACACAGCAATACCGAATACCGCCAATCCCCCCCCC
>ANCB02000292.1:0-69156 GCA_000331835.2 Trichoderma hamatum GD12
GGCCGAAACCATATGATTTCTAGTCATACCCATTAACCACTCTGGCACTCCGCCTTATTGGATGTTGAGGGGCTCAGCGCTATGCCCTACTATACAGCCCTGGCAATATTAGACAAGCCACAAGCATTTTGTTGTTCTGCTTTAGGGTAGGAAACTTCCTTTCTTCAGATTACCGGTGTCTCATGGTTCTTTTCGGTCATTGAGCTGAGAGAAAGTTGAAGCTGATGTTTTTGTTGCATTTCTTGAGGGCTATTAAATGTGCGGCAGTGTTGTATGCTCAATTGTCTAGGAGTGATTGGCTGTTCGCCACGCTGTATGTGATTCGCAATGTCTGGTTAACAAGTTACAGAGCTATCCTTCTGAATAGCTTATGCGAATTATAGATATCAACTGCCATTGTTAACAGACGTAAAAGCTTGAATAAATGCTGAAAAAATGGGAATTGACTGCGTTCCATCATGAAAAGAAACTGAATAAGAACTGAAGGAGCCAAATGTGCCCCAGGCAGCAACGGCATTCGTAGAAACAACCACATGTCATCTTCAGCTCTATCGCCAACCCCACCACAGGTCTCAACCAAACACGGCGATTTGGTTCCTGAACCCCACCACGGCGCATTGTAACCTGCAAAAGCACGCGACGACTTAAGGAACAAAGGAAAAGGCCACCACAGCACAAATGCCTGCCGAAGAATCTAAGCCGGTCGACCAAGTCGTCAACGAGGTCGACGCCGACATCAAGGCCAAGCAGGCCGCGGCCGAATCCGATGGCGAGGAGGAAGAAGAAGTAGCTGGTGACGCCTCTGCCGCCGGCGGGGCCTCGGCCAGCAAGAAGAAGAAGAAGTCCAAGAAGAAGAAGGTCAAGGAGGCCCTGACGGGCAAGTCTGACGACGCAGAGGCAGATCTGAAGAAGGCCATTGGTGGCCTCACGCCGCAGCAGCTGCAGGAGCTGTTGGCGCTCAACCCTGCCCTCGCTGGGGAGCTGTCTCAAGCTTCCGGCAGCGCGAACCCCTCGCCCGACCAGATCTCCGAGATGCTCAAGAAGATGAACCTGCAGGACATCATGACTGGCCTTGCGGCGGCCGGCAAGAACGTCAAGGATATGGCTTCGTATAAGTTCTGGCAGACACAGCCCGTGCCCAAATTTGGCGAGGACGACAAAGTCGTTGAGGAGGGGCCACTGAGGATCCAGACCGTCGACGAGGTCTCCAAAGAGCCTGCCGCACTTGTTGATGGTTTTGAATGGGTAGAGATGGACCTGAACAACGACGAGGAGATCAAGGAGATTTACGAGCTGCTCAACGGACACTACGTCGAGGACGACGAAGCCATGTTCCGATTCAACTACGGACCTGGCATTCTGAAATGGTGAGTTGGCATCATATTCTCTCCCCCAAGTCGAGTGCCATATCGTTGCTAATCATGATTTCACGGGTATTAGGGCCATGATGCCTCCCGGCTGGGCCAAGCACTACCACGTCGGTGTTCGCGCCTCTCAATCCCGCAAGCTCGTCGCCTTCATCTCCGCCATCCCCGTCCGCGTACGAGTCCGCAACAAGACCATCACCGCCTCCGAAGTCAACTTCCTCTGCGTCCACAAGAAGCTCCGTGGCAAGCGCCTCGCCCCCGTCCTCATCAAGGAGATCACCCGTATCAGCAACCTGCATGAGATCTGGCAGGGCCTGTTCACCGCCGGCATCGTTCTCCCCAAGCCCATCAGCACATGCCGATACTACCACCGCTCGCTCAACTGGCAGAAGCTGCACGAGTGCAGCTTCGTCCACCTGCCGCATGGAAGCAAGCCTCAGTACCAGATCCGCAAGTATGCGGTCCCGGATCGCACCGCCACGAAGGGTCTGCGTGAGATGCAGACCACGGATATCGATGCCGTTCTCAAGCTGATGGACAAGTACATGTCTCGATTCGACATTGCCCCTGAGATGTCAAAGGAGGAAGCAACTCATTGGTTTACCCCTACTCCTCAGCCTGGCCAGGATCAGTACATCTGGTCTTACGTCGTCGAGGTACGAAGAATTTACCTTTAGTTTCCTACTAAACGTTTTTGTGATCAACTATACTAACACTCATTCCACAGGACGCTGACAAGAACATCACCGACTTCTTCTCCTTTTACTGTATCGAGTCATCCGCCATCAACAACCCCAAGCACGACGCCATCCGTGTCGCCTACCTCTTCTACTACGCCACCGACGTGGCTTTCAAGGAGCCCTTTGACAAGTCTGCCCTCAAGGGCCGCCTCAACGACCTCGTCCACGACGCTCTCATCCTCGCCAAGCTCGCCAAGTTTGACGTCTTCAACGCCCTGTCTCTCATGGACAACGGTCTCTTCTTGGAGCAGCAGAAGTTTGGCGCTGGTGACGGCCAGCTGCACTATTACCTCTTCAACTACAGGGCTAACCCCATAGCTGGTGGTGTGGACAAGAGGAACCAGCTGGATGATAATAACCTGAGTGGTGTCGGACTGGTCCTGCCTTAGAGAAGGCATTTGTGTATATAGAAAGAGCATTTTATTCTGTCTTTTTCTTTTTTACATTGTCCGCTGGATGTAGCATGTATGTTGAAAAAGAAAAGATACCTAGTGGCTAGCTCTGACGCATATAAATAACCCAAATAAACCTCGATACACAATGCACCCTGTATAGCTCTCACGCGCTCGTAGTGTATACATCTATTACAACTTGTTAAATGCAATAAATCTCTCCTCCAAAAGGCTGTTGAACCACTCAGGCCTGTCCATGCCAGGCGCATGGCCAACACCCTCGACAATCAGCCCCACGGCCGGCTCGACATGCTTGATCAGCTTCTCTCCATTCGCCACCGTAATCATATTATCAGCCGTCCCGTGCATGATGAAGATGCGCTCCCTGCCAACCTTATCCGCCATCTCGCGCAGCTGCTCCGGCGATTTCCTATGCCACCCCGCCGCAATGAGCTGGCACAGGAAGCCCTGCCGCGTAAACCACTCAACATGCCGCCTCTTGAAAAGCTCCTGCGCCTGGAACCGCTGAAAGTTGGTATCAAAGGCGAGATACTCCCCGTCGGGCGAGCCCGGCGCAGGGCCGCACCGAGGCGTCGTCTTCGGCGAGGGCAGCGACGCAGCGTCATCGGGCGCAGCGAGCCACTCTTCGCTGAAGAGCTGCTTGCTCGTGTCAATCATGCCTTGCTCCTCTGACTTGGGCACGACGAACCCCACGCGCTGCCGGATTGCGTCGGTCCAGGACTTTGCAGGTCCGCTCTCGAACTGCGCCGTGGTGCTGAGCAGAGTGAGGGAGCGCAGGCGCGTGGGGATGGCGTAGGCGACCTCCTGGGCGATCATGCCGCCGAGGGAGATGCCAACGACATGGACCTCGCGCTCGGCGGTCCAACCGACGTGGTCGAGCACGTCGACGATGTCGGCGGCCATGGCGCTGGTGGTGTAGCGGGCTAGAGGCTTGTCGCTCTCGCCCATGCCTCGGTTATCTAGGATGAGGACCGAATACTCATCTGCACGGTCGTGTCCAAAGTATTTCGTTTGACGCTGCCATGAAGTCTTAACCCCGGCTAAGCCCATGATGAGCTAAACATTATGAGATTATCAGTATAAGAAGAGTAGAACGATGCCTTCATCAAATATGGGGACGTAGAAATAACGGGAATGAAATGAAACAAAGTAGAGCCATACCACAACTTTAGTCGGACCCTCTCCATGAATCTCCCAAGCAATCTTAACAGGACCGCCTCGCCCGATTGCAGCGTCAACCTTGCCCTTGCTATGAGGCTCCAGAGCCCATATCGCCGAGGGATAGGCTGGGTGCCTAATCGTCTCTTCGGCAGTGGGAGTAGCAAACGCCCTGTGAATATTCAGCATTAGCTTTCGGCGAAATGGCAGTTTTGAGAAAGAAGCAGCCACGCGAGACATGGACTGGGCAACGAGACACAGAGCATTAGTATCGGCGACAAAGTGAGCTGTTACACTAAGGCTTCTGGCAGCCCTCTGGACATCAATATCTCATCCATAAAGAGGTATACTTACATGATTAATACTTATTGCTGCGTCCAGATACCTGGGGCACACCAACTCGGAGGTTAGAATCTTGGATCACAAGCCAGCTAGCTGTTCGGCTTAGGCTGGCAGATCCCAGATCGGCAGTTCGTGGCAAATATAGCGCTATGCAGTCTGCTTATCAGAACAGCCCTGTGTGAAAGGCCTGAATCTTCTAATGCAGTCCTCCAAAGATGCAGTAGTCTTCTATAGATAGTGTTGGAATTAATGGCGATGGCGCGCGGGATCGTATTGATGAGGTTGGAAGTTAAAGCTGCTGACATCATCACAACATGGGTGACAACGTAGCGTCATTGGTGCTGAGCCTCACTGGATTAACATGCGTGACCACATCTGGCTCGGATTCTCGTAAAAATAGGCCATCTATGCTTGAATATATAATTTTACATCATCTTGACAAGGCAGCTTTATCTCCTCATCTTTCATATCATCAATTGCAGCGATTCACGTCCCGCCGGATGCCAATGGCTCTTTCAGCCAGCCATACTACTAAGTAGAGAGATATCGCCCAGTTGCTTCTAACCCGAGAGAATAACCTCCATCTCAACTATTTTTTAGCCAACCATCTTATTCTTCATCATCCTCACCTCTCGCCAGCCAGGCGTCGGCGCTGGACCTCTCCCAAGGCCTTGTTTCCGCTCAAGAAGGCAGTGACGCCGACAACGCCAATCGCGGGGAGAACCTGGAACAGGTTCCACTGGGTATAGTAGAGGAAGAAGACGCCCTCCATCGCAATGATTGATCCAAAGAAAACGGCGTGTGAGATGGGAGCATTTCCCAGAGCCTTCCCTGCATGAGTAACGTTTCCGCCAAGAGCAAACCACTATCGCAAGTTAGCATATATTCTTTTTCACCTATTATTCATATCTAGGGTGGTTGTTTTCGACGTACGCCAATGAACAGTGCCGGCACGGTAGCGAGGACAGCAAGCGCAAATGTAATCGAGATGATCACGGGAGGGTTCTTGGGGTCGGCTCGGAAGATGTGGTGGATCTCAGCAAGCTTGCCATATCGTAGCGGCTTCTCGGGGACTTCGACAGTGGCAGCAGGGTCCCGCTTGACGTTGAAGCTGAAAACAGGAGTGACTGAGCCCTGGGAGGAGCCAAAAGATGCGATAATAAGGCTAGCGGAGAGAGGGCCCTCGGAGAGAAGCAGCTGACTGGGGAGATCTTTTTGTGACTGTCTTGGTATTAGCTGTTGCTCGCCAATTGCTCTTTTATTCCTTCTTTTTTGGGTTCCAACATACAATCTCAACAGATCCCTTTCCGGAGTCTTTGACGGTCAAGGGGAAAGGCGCCTCCAGGCCGGATAATGACTCCTTCACAACCAGGAAAGCTTGATGCGGTCGCTTCGGTTTGGAGCCATCTTTGGTAATGACCGTAACCTTGAGCTTATCTTGGTGGCCCAAAGTGAGGGTGTTTCGGACACGTTCAGCACCGTTGAATCTGCAATCAATTCCAATTGTTAGCAATGGCGTCTCAAATTCCTTATTAAAGAGATGGTGAAGGCGTAAGGCTCGATCGAGTGACCAAAGGAAGCTCTTTCTTGGCATTGGGGGAAAGCTCACTTCTCTACTGCATCATTGCCACTCTTTGAGGCCACTTTGACAGTGCCTTCGGTAAAGCTCCACGACGAAGCGGCAGAAGCAACAGAGGCGAGCGCCAAAATTGCTGAGGCTACAGAGAAACGCATGGTGGCAGACGACGTTGGTGGACGAGAAAGACGCTGCTCCAAGATGACAGCTTAGACAGCTTTGGTGCTAAAGGTTACGTGGTTGTAGTGCCGTAGAGTCGCAAGGTGGGGCGCTGTGATTGGCTAGTGGCCACATCGAACACACGGTGTATGCGACGCCACATACTGTAGCGATACGCACTGTCCTGTCTGAAACATAAGACATCTTGAAAGATGATGGCAGTATAATCAGACAAAGAATCTCATATTCATATTTATTCATGATTCTAATCACAATTTTTGATCAAATATTTATCAATATATACAAAGTAATCTTCAATGCAATGCCAGCTTCGCAATAATCTTGCCGTCCAGCTACGGTCTACGAACATGAACGCTCAGTAACCAAAGATCAATCCATTTTCTTACAAATCTCATTCATAATCTTTCCCCCAACGGAGTCATAACTCAGTCCGTTTACTCGGTTCGATCGTTGTTTCGCTCCTCTTGGCCTTTGGAGCCTCTTTCGGGAAATGCCCAGATAAATCCATCCACTCTGCCGTGAATGCCAGGACAAGCTTAGTCCAGTCATTGACGCTAGGCATATCAAGATGCTCGCCATCATCCTCCATCGTATGCCACACGTTAGGGAACGGCGTGGGAATCAAGTGGAGGATATCAACGCCCCGTCTCAGGAAGGGGATATGGTCATCTTCAATGCCACCATAGCCGAATTCACTAGATTTCTTGTTGCCATCCGGGAGAAAGGGATGAGCCGGCTTGGACTCGAGAAGCCCTAGATCACGCAGGCGCTTCTCTAGCGATGCCATATTCTTATACGCCCAGTGGGTGGTTGGAAAGTAGGATGGCACACGAGGATCAGGCGACCCAAGTAGATCCAAAAGGACAAAAAGGCTGATGGAGTGTAGGGGCGTCCTGTAAGTGGACATGGTGGGATGGAACTCGGATTCCCAAGTCTCGGCCAGTGATCTGAGAAAGCAAACAAAGCGTTAGTGATGCCGACAGAGGATAAAGGACATTGAAAAGATAGTAATGGCAATCCGTACCTTGCGCCATACAAAGAGTCCGTCTGCGTCCAGCGCACAAAGGCCTCCTCTCCGTCTAGCAAAATAATCTGTACGCCAACATCCGACTCGAAAGCGTCGTCCAGCCCGTCGTTTTCTCCCGCTGCACTCCATTTCGACTTAAGCGCCTCATCAATGCTCCTCGCAATGTGCAGGAGCATCGCACACGGCGCCGCGCTGTCCGTTGCTCCAATGAAATCTTTGGGTTCCATCTTGCTGTCGTAATGCGCCACCAGCGTCAGCCTACCAACCTCTCCCTCGCGAGAACCGGGCGGATCGCGGCGGAAGATGAGGTTCGAGAATGGTATGTCATTGTTCCCAGTCGCCGGCGTCTTGGAGGTTGAGTTCTGCCATAGCATTTCCCATTCTGGCAGGTTGCTCTTGAAGAAGTCGACAAAGTGTCGCTGTGTCTTGGTTTGGCCTTCGGTGCCCGGCACCCGTGGTATGAGAATTGGAGCCAAAAGCTTCCCGTTATGAATGTCGAAATCGTTGCCGGGAGACGGTAGGTTTCGCAAGTCGTCGTCGGTCAAAGTCCCGATGCCGAGCGCTGCGCCGAAGAGGCCAACGAGAGGCACCACGAGAGATGCCCGTAAGACGTTGAAAGGCATTTTCGAGGCTATGATCTGCTGCGCTCTCCCCCAATAACAGAAATTGAAAACAAAAAAAGAGGGGAAAAAAAAGAAAAGAAAAGGCAATGCCGGACAAAAGACTGTGTTTAGGATAAAGTTGTCACTGCGCAGCGCCGCGGCATCGTTATAGTCAATCTGTTATCTATGTACCAAGGTTTTGGGCGTTATCTTAGCATCAGCCAGAGTGGGCGTCGTGGCCACCTGCGGCGCTACGGGAGCCATCCCCACTAAACCGCATTTTGCGGAGTCCCCTAGGACCCTGTTCCTGTTCCTGTTCCTGGCAGACAATACATTGGGCGCCGTTAGTCCCCAGGTGGCTTGCAGAGTCTTGAATCCTCTTCTGTTCAGGCAGTGTTGATGTAGTTCCTGTTTTTAAGTGGTTTTCATGCGTTTCAAGTTCTTCTCTGGAACCTTCTGTAAATCTCTTAAATGTTATTAGACATAAGGGTGACTGTTAAGGATAACGTTGAATCTATATAGTCCCGATATTAATAGGAATAGCAAAAGAAAAATGAAGAAAAAAATAGTACAAATCATTCATCCTTGTAGCCCAGGGTTCCCAAAGGCTGGACCATGTTCATAATAGAAGCGCAAAAGCACCAATCCAACGCCGGTCTGCCATGCGTGCCATACTATCAGGTCGCTCATATACAAGCTGCTCTTTCCCTTCTTCGTTCTGTCTCTTTATAGTCGCCCCAAGCCATATCTTCTAGTTGGTTGAAATCTTGTCCAATCGTCCGTTTTTATTTTGCTTGCTGGGTGTTGAAATCCTATCCCGCATCGACATCTCTAACTTCGTTTCATGAGGGCATTATCTGTGTTTAAGAAATAAGAATTGGAAAATATAGAAAACAGAAAGAAAAAAAAAAGGCAAGAAAGCAAGAAAAGAAGAAAGAGCCTATAATTCCAAAAGGTAAAGGTAATAATGGTCGTCTTTCAGTGCAGCTTGGTGGCGGCTCTGGCGGCCAGCTTGTTGGCCAGCTGCTTCTCCCTTGGAATAGTGAGAGCGTTGATGCCCAAGAAGTTGCAGATGCTGGTGATCACCAAGTAGGCCCAGCGGAAATAGACCACCGTCGCGAAGAAGAAATATCCCCACATGTAGAACAGCTCTAGCTGAGGGCTAATCTGAGGAAAGCCAATTCGAGGAAGGTTACCAAGAACGGCACCTCCAACCAGCGGAGTCAACATAACAGTCCAGTATGGGAAAGGTTGGCGGGTCAAGTGCGCAAGGATGATCTTGGTAGTCAGTCGTCCAAAAACAAGGGACATGGTGCAGCAGAAGAGGACAAGGTGGTTGTCCTTCATGAGCGAGCTGTAAGGAGAAAAGACCCAAGCACCGGTGCAGATGGTGAAGACTGCCATTGGAATCCACTCGAGGAATACGGGAAGAACGGGCTGGTTCCTCGCCTGGCGTGCACGGGCTACGTTCAAGACGCAAAAGGGAATGTGAGTGGTGACCAGCAGGAAGATGATCATGCCAACCCAGATGTCCCGGAAAGAGACATCTCCAATGAGATGGGATACTCCCTCCAAGTGGTCGCCCCAGATATGTGCGAGTGGCTTCGTGAAAACTTCTGGTCCGTAAATTCCGGAGATGATCATAATGCCGCAGGCAATGAGGAGGCCTTCCGTTGGGCCGTTGATGACGCCAAGGTAGAGCGTATGCGTATGGTAAGTCTCCCACGTTGAGAAGAACATGGGAAGACACGGAATAAGGGCCGTGAAGACACCAGAAGGAGAGGT
Source organism: Trichoderma hamatum GD12 (assembly GCA_000331835.2). Taxonomy (NCBI): domain Eukaryota; kingdom Fungi; phylum Ascomycota; class Sordariomycetes; order Hypocreales; family Hypocreaceae; genus Trichoderma; species Trichoderma hamatum. Next base: position 9,191 of record ANCB02000292.1, read on the forward strand.
GCCCAGCCCCATAGCGGCCGTCTCAAGTAAACTCGCGAGAGTGCAGTTAAGCGAATCGATGCCATGGTCGAAGAGCTCGCCCAAACCGCTTGAGGTGCCGGTCCTCCTCGCCTGCTTTCCGTCGACGTTATCCATCGTCTGGTACATGAAAAGGCCAAACGCAAAACTAAAATATAGCCATGACGGTCCCTACACGATTTCTCCTAGTCAGCAAACCACTCGTAGTTGCGCACAGGCACGGTCGAATGTTGGTGACGTACTGGTCCCACTAGATCAGGCATATAGATGACCACCAAGGCGACGTTGAAAAGAATGAAGAAAAACCCCAGAAGGGTGACCATATTCGGCGCGATCCATAGCGGTAATACTTCGACGAAGGCATTCCACTGCAAAGCATTGCTTGTTAGCTACCATTTATATCGAACTGCTCAATCTTTTATTTGCTGGTGTCGATCGCGCGGAGGGGCTGGAGATCAAGGGGGCGAACCGCAACGTCATGCGGATATGGGGGAACAATCGGTGAGCCGTACCCAAGGACCGAGAATGTATTTCGACACTGGCGATTTATCAACGCTCGAATATTTGTACGACTTCAAATGGATCAGGGCATCGTCCGAGATGCACTCGGCCACAGCCTGTTCTAGCCCGCCAACATGGTTAGCTATCACCTCCACCAAAAAAAGAAGGATTTCCTCCCGGCTGTCAATTGTCGATAGCGCCGGAACGGCCAGCCACCAGCCGCTACCCAGAAACAAATCGTTACTCTCGAGCGTGAGACATATATCTCTACTTACTTGTGTTTGGGGCCATGCTGCTACCACCAATATCGCCCTGATGCAATGGCAGCGTGTTGCTTGTAGACATCGCAGAGGGGGGGAGCCGGGGGCTCGGATAGTGGGAGGTAGGAGGTTCTTTTTAAAAAAGACACACAGGGGAGCTTTCCGCTGCTCTAGGTTTGTTTCTGCGGGAGAACTAGTAGGTTACTCCTTGCTCCCGTGCGTCTGGAGGCTGCGCAAACTTCAGACAGAGTTTTTGGTCGGCCAAGTGACCAAGAGTGTGGTTTCGTTGGGAGGCGTGCATGAAAACTTGCGATTTGTGGTCCTGACCCCAGTAAAGAGCCTCGGAAAATGTGCCCGTGGGCCTCTAAATCCCCTGAGCTGGAACCGCTATAGCCCCCAAAAGGCTCCCAAAGAGCTTCTAAGGCCCTGAGCACCACGGCCTAGTGGAGGATCATTGACGCGGTCCCCGCTCTGGCAATCTAAAACGACCGTCACCAGCACGTGAAAGCCCGAATTCGTTGAGGCGCCAAGCAGTAAACGAACCGTTACTGGCGCTCTGGCAAATCTCCTTGTACATCTTAGCTTAGTATAGGTACCTGCTAAAGCACGGAATCTACCAGAGTATCGATGGTTTCTGTACGTATTCCAATAGACGCCATCAAGTCATTGATATTAGCGTGACGTTGGCACACTGGATCGCAACGCGGACATATTAAGTACTAGGCAACTAGGAGAGCCTCCCTGCAGCTGCCATCCGTCACTGCATGCACGATCATCCTGCGCATGATTCGAAGCTGGAAAAACTAAGCATGTGATTGGTCTTGTTGAAGATACAAAAGTGCACAAAACCCAGCTCTGGATCAAAACTTTCGTGGCGCCGATGGCGGCCACCTAGAAAGGGTCGCGTGAGCTCTGAAGCGTCATGTGTTAAAATGTCGGATATGGAGAGTTTTTTTTTTATTTCGCAAATCAACTTTGATAGGCTAAATGCGACTTTCCAGCCAAAGCTCCGAAATTAATATTCTGGCTGCCGCGTCACAGCTTGCCATGAAGAGAATCAACAGTGGACACGACAGCAACCAAAAAAGATGAGAGCTCGGCAAGCATGATCAATATTGCAATAATCTCAAATTTGTCGTATCAAAACATGCATTCAGTTGTATTAAGTAATTTCCATGACGAACCTTCCCCAGTACGCATAACGCTATTCAAATGTAAGACGCACGCTCCAATAAACATGCAAACCAATCCAATATTATGAGCGATCCCACGAGAGCAGTCTATTACTTGCTCGACCGCATTGTTCCCTTCCCATAAATATGCACATTACAGCATAGCAAAGCCAACAAACATGCTTCCAAACAGAACCGCCAGTCCGTATTTTGAAACTTGAACGGAGGGAGCTGCCATCGACTTGCCGCCCTTTCCGCCACTGCCACCAGTAGTACCAGGGACGCCAGTGTAGATAGTGTCGTCGGCGCCGGTGGTGGAAGCGGGAGTAGCTTCAGGAACAGTGTTAGAGGCAGTTGAAGTAGAGTTGTATCGCTTGGGATCAGTGGCACCGCAAGGGTGATCGACGGCGCAGTTGGTCGCGCATGTGCTGTCGGTTCCACAGGCATTTCTGCACTGGACAACGAACTGCTGGCAGATGAAGAACGGCATTGTCAATGAGTATTCAGTGATGTTAGGTTGCTGGTTGTTTCCGCAAAGACAGCCATATTGCAGAGTGTCCTACTTGGTCGTTAGTAACGTTTTGCGGCGCCCATGAAAGTATATCTAATACGTACGGGGTCGCAGGTGTTCACCAACGTCTTCTTAGAAGTTATTTGTGAACAGATGAGCGGGCACGATGAGGTTTCATAACTGCACCATGATTCTGTTCCATTATTAGCATCAATCGGCTGTATACCATCTGCTGCCAATCATCTCACTTCTTGTGGCCAAGGGCACGCTATCAGGGTCAATTTGCTCGCTCTGGGCCTGGGCTACCGCGGCAAAGGCAGTCGCAGCCGCCAGAAAAACTGATTTGAAAGAGACCATGTTGATTTAATTGACCGAAATGTTCGTGAAGAGATGAGTGATACTGTAAGCTCTGTCACCGAATCGATATTAGTGATGCGATACAAAACACGATTACTTTGATGGATGGGAGATAGAAGAGTCGAAGAGAGGAAAATGACAAGAGGCAATGTAGGCGAGATGCAAAGGTGACAAGGAGCCCCTTGACAAACAGGGCAGTTTGCACAACTCACAATTATATAATAGCAGCTGCACCAGAGATTGCAAAAGCAAAAGCGAGAGACTGGAACGTATGAGCTCAGCAAACGACTCGTTAACGACAGAGATGGCAGCGGCGGCGAGAGAAAGACGGGATCAAGAGGGAGGCACGTCCGAGGAGGAAAAGCACTTTTATCAGCGGAGGCAACGGAGCCCCGGCACAGAATCTCTCCAGAAAAGCCAAGACCCGGCCATTGACCAGGGCGGGTGGGAAGCGAGACCAGGAGGCGAGCTTGTCCAAGGGCCCCAGCTCGAGCTTTAGCTTTCGCTATCAAGCACACGGACGCACCAACTGCGCAGCAAAACGGGCAGCTTCAGTATCAGGCCTAGCTCCCTTCGTGTTCCCCGCCACAGCAAACACACAAACGGGGCCTCTAGGGTCTCACATCGCCAGCGAGACGTGGAAATGGCCCGTTGCGCTGCGGAGGTTTGCGTCGTGGAGTGAGCTACCGTACTCGACTGGCATCAATAACACGACGCTGCTACGATACATACTTCCACGCCAAAGCTACTATCAAGCAACTACTGCACATCCGCACTTAGTTTTTTGGGGGACCTTTGACCCTTGTCGGCCTAGTGGCCAGGCGATATTGAGGCCCCCACCATCGACAGCGAATGCTCCGTGCCTGGCCTCGATGCTGACTTCCTGAACCTTTCTTCACTCGTGTTAGGCGGTGCATGTACGAGGCACATCCGCCAGGAAGCAGTAATCCGATGTCCGCTAGTGCACGGTAGCAGGTAGCACCTACTGCTGGTAGCGCGTCGTCGCCAGCTAGTGGAAAGATCCGAGCTTGCAGTGGCGCTGTTCCCCCCTTTTATGAGATGTTGGGCGAGTCGGGAAATGAAGCGTCTCTCTCCAGAGGCAAAAGGGCGAGGCGACGGCTTTGCATTTGCCAATTGCACTCGGAACAAAACGCCAGCCTGTCCCTTTGCCAAGCTGTGCAGCAGCTGTCTACATTGGCTTCAATGCCCAGCCGAATTCTCTCCATGCGCGCTGCGTTTACAGCTTGGTAGGCGGACCTTTTCATCAAGCCGAGCCGCAAAGTCCATGGATCCAAGATTACGAGCCAAGGAAAACGCACTAGGAAGTCGAAAGCAGTCGAGCTTCCATCGAGCTAGGATTCTCCGCTTGACGATAATCCCAAGGGCCACCCATACACATCCATACACACGTCCATACACACATCCATACACACATCCATACACATTATCCTTTTTTGTGCCGCATCTGCGCCGTTCGTATTCTGTTATGCATGCAAATGGAGCCGGGAGCTACAATCGCACTTATGCAGACACTCGCGTCCAGTACACGGCTATTGTTCCTCCATCGCCAGGTGAAAATGCTCCGTGCTCTCCGCACGCTGCTATCAAGATCCAGCAGGAATGCGTGGTTTCTGGCCGCACTGAAAGTCACATTCGTGGGGAGATCCACTTGAGCAATGGGGCTCGATTGTCATAACACTACAAATACAAATTCTGCTAGCGATGCGAGGGAGGAGAAGCATGCATTCCAGGCTCCCGTATACGACTCATGATGTCCTGAAAATTTTCCTTTGCTTCTGGCCCCCCGTCGGGGTCCGTGTCCTCACATTGAACGCAGTCCCCTTCGGAGTCGACGACGACAAGGGCAATACATGACCTGTCAGACATGCATCCCAGCACGGCTCCATTCCTTCTCCCCTACTTAGGTAGGTTGCTGTACGTTGCTCGGCATTAATTCTGGAGACATGCTACGTATCCGTAGCATGATTCTGACCCTCGGGCCACCGTACGAGTGGCATTATGGAGAAATTGCCCAGCATCCCCAGCATCGCGAGATCAAGGCTGAAGTGCAAATATGCTTAGATGCATCGGATGCGATTCTATCGTGCCGTACTCCATACAAAAGGAAAGAAGTAGGAAAGCAGCGATTCCCAGCTCGAGCACAGAAAAAGCTTGGCTCGTAGATCTAGAAATCTGGGGCTATGTTGGGGTGGAGGAGCAGCGATTCGCGAATGAGAGCCAAGGAGAGCGTGTGTCTGCGATATCGCCGAAACGGCCCCCGTTTATAACCGTTTTCGTGTGGGGATGGTGCTAATGTATAGCTTTACGGACTACGCAGAGTAGTATGAGCATCAGGCGGCGATCAGTCCAGAGCAAAAGTACTACAGTATTCTGCTAATAGTAGGTAGGTATTAGGCAAAATGCTCGTAATGCTACCGATGACTCTACCGTTACGTCCTACGCTCTTGCTCGTATACCAAGGTGCGCCGGTCAGAGCCAAGACGCTTGTGCTGATGCATGAATACGGGTTACGGGTGATTTATTATCAACATGCCCACCCTGATGGTCAATGAATGGTAAAGCATTTGCCGTATACTGTCGTGACGCTCGATGAAACGGAGGCCTTGTACAAATACTTCGTAAACACAAACTGGTAAAATCGGGATCGCCATCTATCATGAGTGTCTCGCAACATGGTGAGACAGTGGCAATGAACGGCAGCATGCGAGATAGGCTGATACATGTGCTCTACCTGCAGTAGGCATGCAGCCAAGGCATCAAAGGTCTCCAGTTGTAGAGACACGAACGCTCTAGTGACAGCATGGCAGACGTGCAAGTAGCACAGCCGTCGTCTTCTCGGATATGATCAGCGCACTTGAGGCATCAGAATGAGCAGCTTTCCACACTGTGCTACTCACAGTCCAATGTTTATTCATTTACAGATTATTGTGCCTTGTCTTTCTCCCCGACTTTTTCCATTCATTGGTGAGAGGGGAGAGCATTGAAGTCAGCTTAGTATTGCTCCTCCGGTAAACCCGAACTACACTGCGTCGCGAGAGAAAAGGGGTAGCCATCAATGGTGATCGCATGAATGACCGCGCCGAGCGAAAATGAATGTATCTACTACATGTGTGATTTGTGTTGATTTTACAGGATTAGCAGTGATACGATAACCATATCCCCCCCTTCTCTGACTTAGCCCAGGAGATGCACTACGTATCAACGGACGCAGCTAAAGCGCCTATTATGGATGGCTTTGTACAAACTTTTTTCGATAGCCACGTCATGATCGGGCTATCAAAGTAAGCTGAGACGGTGAATACTAATCACTAGGTGCCAGTGACTGCATTGGTCATTCCTCTCGGTGGTGAAATCTTGCCATCGAAGCCACCGAGTCCTGAATGGCGAGAGCCTTGTGATGGGGGTATCACGATTGAATTTACCTGCTTTTAGGAATTTCTAGTTTTGTACAATTAGGTAAGCTTGTAAAATGTACTATTGTCTCATGTACGTTTGTTACCGGAAAATTCCCACCTTGGAGCAACAAAAATCTCAATTGTCTTGTACAGAACGCCAACACTGATCCAGCTTTTACCAACATCTGAACAGATGAGCATGATATACATGTGTGAACTGTAGCTCATATAACACGGAATAAGCGGCCTGGCATTCAAGCCTATAATGCCATACTTTCTTTACTTTGAAGAGCCTCCTTCAATGGTACGACCTGCCAGTGGTATATTACACTGCTGGAATCTTTCTTCTAGCTCCGTACATGATCCAGCTAAAGTCTAACAGCGTGAAAGATAGTCTCTCCAACTAGCTTACCTTTGGCTCGATAATATCGTCTAGGTGCAAAACTCTTTAATACTAACAGAGTAATAAGCTTAAATCAACATTTGAACAAGTAAAAGCCACCAGGCCTACTACCTATTTAAGTAGAAGCTTTCTCCGAGAGCTTGAGCGAATTACCTAATCATCAAATTTCAGAGACCCATTTCTGAATAGACCCCACGCCACTTGCAGCTTTTAGTTGCCGGGGATAGCTACGCCACTATCGGACTATTAATGTGATTTGGAGGCCGTGGAGGATACTGATAGGCCACAAATTTGAGAGGCGTCCCTTTTGGGATCTTATCTCACACATCTACGGCGTTGTTAAGCACTTTGGCGCTCAATCAAGACGGCCGGGGACGTTGCATTTACCATCATCAGCATCGTTATTCTCACGTCTCGACTCTTGAACAGTCCCGCTCTCAATTGTGTTGTGTTGTCCAGCGAGGGGCTAGACCGTACAGAGGAATTCAGACCCGGTCGTCGCATCGATTTATAATAAACGACCCCGATCTAGTCGATACCCACGCAAGCATTGCGATCCCTTCGCTTCACATGGCTGAATGGCTTCGGCTGTAGACACGAACCAGGACGATGCGCCTGGCGACCTAACGAGCCAGGCTGGTCCATCACCACCTGCCGACTCCAGCGCAACGCCGCGGCCAAATCGCAGATTGAGCAGACTAAACACCGATCTCTCCTCCAGAGACAGCCGCTCCCAAAGCGAAAGCAATCATGGAAGCGACAACGGCGAAGCGCTGCACAGCACGCTCTCTGCTACGAGCTCAGTCACGTCGCCTCCTCCTTACTGGCCCCATGCCAGCCTCCATCAGCGAAACATCTCGAACATGTCAACCGAGTCTTTCTTACCGGCCGAGGCAATAAGGTTGCGCGACAACGACACGAACGATGACGATAGGAATAGCGCATGCTGGGCGAAGAGCGTGGAAATTACCGACTATATATTCGTGAATGGCAGCAACACGAACATTGGCGCATTCATTGTCTGGAACATCCGAGTCGAAACGCTGAATGTGAGTTAATGATTCTTCGGCAGAGATGGTAGTAGTATCGAGGCGCAACATGTGCGCGCCTGCACCAGCTTCGACTACGTCATAGAAATAAAAACACGGCATTGACTGACTGAATTCTGCTTGTTCCAAACAGGGGAGCTACATGAATATTCGGAAGCGCTACTCTGAATTCGACGACTTTCGACGAAAACTGACACAATCGTTTCCCAACTTCAGAGCGGCAGTGCCGGAACTACCGCCCAAAAGCGCGTTATTCAAGTTCCGACCCAAGTTCCTGGAAAAGCGCCGGGCTGGCCTACAATATTTTCTCAAGTACGCACGGGAAGATCCAAATCCCACCTATGCGCTTCTTGCACTCACTAACACGATCCTTATAGCTGTATACTACTCAACCCAGAATTCTCCGGTTCGCCTGTCCTCAAAGACTTCCTATTTGCGTAATCACGCGACGCCTTTTTCTCGTTTTCTCATTTTTTCTTATTCCTCCCCGAAAAGGGCGGGCTCTGAAAACTGCGCATCGCTTTTAGCCGAAAGGCCCAAAGTAGCACCCACGTGCTGCTGCACGATGAGCCAGATAAATGAGCTCGAGTGTTTCCTTTTTCGGTAATATTTCTCGCATCTAATTATGAGCATGTACTTTTGTATCATCATCCTAGCTTTAGTAGTCTTTGTATGCGCCAGAGGGGCCGGGCTTTGACATGTCATGTACGATAGTTTGCAGTATACTTAATGGTAATGAAGAATTTGTAATGACAGGTATGGATGAAAGTGTGGGAACGTGGTACTTGCGCAGAGATTAAGCATGAGGTCACTAAGGTACTACTTACGGAGTAGATCTGTCAAGATACCGTACTACCACTAGTAGTAGTAGGTATATGAACGCTCCTGATGGGTACTATGGACGACCAACACGCTTCTTGAAACACGGCGCTGTATACTTTTGGCACTAAAACACTATTTCAACATCTGGCAAACGAAACAGAATTTGGTAAAATCTGCCTTGAACAACTCATCATATCCAGAGCGGTACGCCCTTGTATCATGTCAATCAATTCCATACCTATTACAATGCCAACTCCTTCTCCTAAGCGCGGGATACCACCTTGTCTGTTTCAATCTTCCAGAATAAACGCGCTGGCTGACAAGAGCATCAGATTCCTATGCGTCGACTCCGTAATGTCACTAGACCCGTTCTCCATAATGCAGTAATACTACCTATTCCATACTGTATAGCCCTACGTGATCCATCCCCGTTCCCGGAATTCGCGCCCTCTGCTCTCCGGCCCGACCTGCACTGCCTCAAACATTGTCGCTCGCGGCGACCAAACGCCCAACACCGATCTGGTTGGCCCAGAATGTCCTGCTTCCGAGACAGGAGAGCGCAGCAACAGCGCCATAGCAAGACAAAACAAAAAGAAAAGAACATCTGAGAGTCTCTCTCCTCGTACCTAGTCCTCTCTTAGCGGCGCAACACACGGATTTGGGCGATCTATGATACCACTTTGAGATTTCGGAGGATTCTAGGTAATAGGTATGCTTGCACGGACTAGTAAGTGGCATTGCTAGTGCTGCTACTACCTACCTACTAGAATGACAGCTGCGGCGCCTCCTTGGGACTTTTGCCCTAACAGAGCGACGTTACGATCACCACCCTTTCTTTTCACTTCCCTTTAGTTTGCGTGATCTCTCCGAGCATGAACATCCATCGTATATGTGAACAGTAACAGTATAGGCGCATATTTCTGCTCAGATGCAGGTCACGGAGAACCCGCGGTCGATCGGGATTCGTTATACTGCTATTTCGTTCTAAACAAGTCCTATTTTAGTAACAAGATGGCTGGGACCCACGTCACGTCATCTTACTCCATCACTGGATGTAAATAGTGAGACTCGAGCTGGGGTTTTATCTGTAATACTACTCGTACCTACCTACTTGGACTACAATGGAATCGCGGCCAGGGTACCATATTCAAGGTTATATTCAGCCTCCCATCTAGTGCGCCTATACTTGTAGATAAGTAGTGGCCGTACTGCTGTGTAACTCAGACCACCTGTCCGCTGGTCTCAGATGGGAGGCGGTGCTCTTGGGTATATATACCATAGTTGCTGTTAACTGAGGATCCCGACGCTTTCGGGTCCTTGCGTCACTCCGTCATCAACAGTTATATATGTACCCAGTTCAGGGGCCGGTGATAAGTGGTCAGCCTCTAATCACATTTTCCCTTCTTCAGCGAAGCTACAACTGATTATTGGGTCCGTCAAGGTGGCTACCGTCTCTTTTTTTTAGTTCTTATCACTGTCTTAAAGGCCGCCATCCCGCTTGGTAGTGTACCTGTAGAACAAGCACCAACAACGTCCTAAACCCTGCAGCCGAACATCGAGCAGTCTCTTCTCCTCTTGAGCGCCAAGGGCCTATCCGGGCAACCCGAATGACGAAGGCGGCTCCCATTTCTGTATAAAATCGACGTCGCCTCTCACAAACAGCTCTATCCATGAGATAAAACAGTGTCGATAATTCTCGTGTTTGCTTTTTTCCCCACAGCCCCGCGGAGGTGGTCTCCCACGGGAGGTGCCGGGCATCATGACTACCTCTAGCTTTACCTCTAGTTTCACGACCCTCACCTCACCCTCGACAAAATCACAGCAGTACATGGATTCACTGGTACCGCCGTCCCAAGACCAGTTTGAGCGCATCGCTCGTGTGCAGGAGGGGAAGGAGGAGGAAATTAGGCAAAGGTTCAAGCATCAGAGGCAAAAGTCGCTTCAAGAAAGCAAGCAGAGTTTGCAGTTGAACAGGAGCGATGAGATGAGAGATGCTGCACGCATCATTCAGAAAACGTTTCGGGGCTACCGAGCAAGGAGAGAGATGAGTGGATTCACTTTGGATCCGAGCACAAGGTGGATAACTGCGATTCGGGAGGCACAGTTCCGCGAAACAACGCGGCCTCGAAGTCGGTCGCTCACCGGCGCAAGTCAAGATACATTGTCGCTTGGAGATATGCCCGATTTCCATGCGTCAACCGCACGATCAAACTGGAAGAAGCTGAGCATGGTTGCGCTGCGGGCCGGCCACGACGATGAAGAGGAAGAATCTGACTCAGATTGCTCATCTGGATCAGCGAGCCTATCAAGCCACGAAAAAGAAGAGTTACGGCGACTTCGGGAACAAGCTAATGCTCAACGACGAAAAACTGCCCTCACGTTAGGGTTGCAATACTGGTTGGAAATAGTGGACCAGAAGCACCGGTATGGTACAAACCTGCGCATGTATCACGAAGAGTGGAGGAAGGCCGACACCAATGAGAATTTCTTCTATTGGCTCGACTATGGGGAAGGCCGGTATATATCGCTTGACACTTGCCCGCGAGAGCGACTCGAAAGGGATCAAGTACGCTATTTGTCGCGAGAAGAGCGCCAGTACTACTTGGCCACGGTCGACGACCAAGGCCGGCTATGCTGGGCCAAAAATGGAGAGCCCATCGACACATCCGAAAAGTATAGGGACAGTATATACGGTATCGTCCCTGTAGACGACCCAACACCATCGTATCGACCGATGATGGAGCATCCGAATCCCTACGCCGGCTCAGCCAGCGAAATGACTTCCAACGCATCCACGTCATATCTTGATTCGAACCATGAACAGCATCGCGCGGACCGTCATGCCAACCCAGTGCCCGATCAACGAGATATGAAAAAGGTGAAGCAGTTCTCCGCGACGACAACATTAAACAAACTGCTCCGTAAGACGGTCAGAGACGGTACTTGGATCTTCGTCGCCGATACTTCGTTCAGGCTTTACATAGGCATCAAACAGGCGGGTGCCTTTCAACACTCATCGTTTCTTCAAGGCGCCCGTATATCCGCGGGAGGTCTCATCAGTATCAAGAATGGCAAGCTCCACTCTCTCTCTCCGCTGAGCGGCCATTATCGCCCACCAACCTCCAATTTCCGTGCCTTTGTTCGGAGCCTCAAGGTTGAAGGTGTTGATGTGGGACATGTGACGATATCAAAGGCATATGCCGTTCTTCTAGGCTTGGAGACGTATACCAAGTCACGGCGTGTGGGCAAGGATCTTATGCACAAGATGATCCACCGGAAGAACAAGGTGGTACATCCAAAGGAGATGAAGAAGAAGGAGGAGGAGGAAGTAGACACCAGCAAGAGTGCGCAGAAAGAAAGGGAAATTCTGGAAAAGGAGAAGCAGCAAGTGGTGGCTGAGAAGCACGCTCGTGTGGAAGAGACTGCAGCCAAGGCAATGGAGAAGCTGCATCTTGTGCCTTAGCAGCTGGTGAAGAATCTCGGAAGAGGACTTTGACATATCTTTAGCATTTGGAAGGCATTGTTACCTGGTTGGGCGCAAGTTCATAGGCTTGCATTTTCGTCTGTACGCATAAATACCCTGGGACTGGCTAGATAGAGCGAGTTTGTGTTTGATTTTAGCGTTATAAATATGACTGAATTTGAAGTTTAACATTATGTTCCAGTCGTTCCTCCCGGGTAATAGTCTCTAGAAATGTGAGCCATCCTAATCGAATGAGCAATGAAGCAACGGATGCTCCTTTATAAAGAAAAAATTCGTTTATCCTAAATACCAAGCATTATATAAATGATATCATAATTTACTAAATTCACAGCTTCAAGTTAACTTTTGTGTTGTCTAAAATCCATCTCTTCTCAACCTGTAACAGCAATCTCTCGTAGAGAGTAATAATTCGGGAAGTCCGACTGCTGGGCAAGTTATGAGGTGGAGCACCCGACACCAAATGTGGTTGATTCTTTTTCCAGCAGGCAGCGCAGCGGATTTCAAATGCCCTGAAAAGGGGTTGAGCGCTGCCAACATTAGTGAGCTGGTGCCCTGTAAGGTCGCTGGGATATAGGCGGCACGGGGGCAAGAGCTACTGGGACTATTCGCTAAAATCCACCAAACTCTATGACGCGCAGGCGCTAGAGCGCCCCCTTCCGCTGCCCGAGAAAAAAAAAAAAAAGGCGTAGGAGGAAAGCTGCAGTTGAGCGTCAAACGTCACGTCGCACGAAACAATCGGCATCAGTGCATCGAGCAAAACATCGAGGCAACGCGTGTCCCGACAGCGACAGCGACCTCTCCAGCCGCCCTGAAGAAACATGACAGGCGTGGTCCAGCTTGCCAATGGCCTCCATCACCCGCTCCAACCGGCGAGCTGAGGGCCTTCACCTCTATGACCGTAACGTGAACGCCAGCGGCCCCCTCACGCGCTCGGCGCCAGGGCCAAACTCGTCCAGCTTCCACCACGGCGGCACTGCGGCGGGCGGTCGCACAAAGCGAGCCCTCGACGTGGCCGAGCGCGAGTTCGAGGCCATCCGCCACAAGAAGACGAGGATCGCCGTCGAGATTCTCGCAAAGCCCCAGCTGCCTCTCGAGTCTGTGAATGTACAACCGCCCCCGATACCGCGACGAGCCGCTGTGGCGAGCAGCGCAAGTAGGCCGCCTCCTGCCCCTGTGCAGCCCACCACCAAGCCCCCAGCGGCGCCCATAGCCGCAGAACCGCAGAGCTCCAGCTCCAGCTCCAACCTGACGAAGCATCAGGCGAAAGTAATAAATGGCATTAAACACGAGCTGGACCGGCTGCAACCGCGCCAGGACGACACTAAGGAGCAAGGCCGCAAGCTGCGGTCGCAGGAGGCGACCCGTTTCAAGAGCGAGCTCTCAGCTTATTTCCCGGACTACGATGAAGTAATAGGGAACGACCCCAAAGAAGAATGTGAGCAGCCCTGTCTATCCGCCTCCGAAACTGCCGTGCCAATTCCCTTGCCACGATTTTGAAGTTTTTACTGCTGTTATACAATATGCAACTGTTTTTCTGACGAACCGATTCAGATTTACTAAACCCTGAAACCCCGATTATTATTATCGATACCAATCTGTCGCGCGCGATCCCCGATCCTCCTCGCAATGCACCTCGACCCCACCATCGAGCCCCAGGTAGCATCGACTTTCCGGTCAGAGGGTACGGCGATGCGCTATTCACAGACGTATTTGACTCTCAACGCATCGATTTTGGCTTTCTAGAAGCCCAGCATAAGAACAAAAATATAGAAGATCCCCTACCCGACGGCTTATTCGAGCCCATTCATAAAAAGGCCGAGAGGGTTGAGCGATCGATCCGCAATACTGAGAAAGGCCGAGCACAGCATGAGAAGGACCAAATCATCCGACTACTGGAAGGCCTTCAAGGCCATGACTGGCTTAGAGTTATGGGCGTCAGTGGCGTCACAGAGACGAAGAAGAAGAAGTTTGAACCTGCCAGGATGCATTTCATCAAAGGCTGCCAGGCTATATTGGCCAAATTCCGTAATTGGAACCTAGAAGAGAAGCGGCGAAAGCTTGAGAAGGAGAAAGCATTGGCAGAAAAGGCCGAACAAGAGGATGAAACTGACGAGAGCGAGGATGAATCCCAGGAGAGCCGGGGTGGCCATTCCAAGCAGAGTGATGATGAGAATGGGGGTGAGGGTGAAGGCGAAGTCGAAGGCGAAGACGAGGATGAGGACGACGCCGAAGATGAAGATGAAGACGACGTTGAAGAAGACGAGCCTTCTCAAGACGATACGAGTGAGACGTCATCACCGGCTAAGCAACTACGACGAGAGGCGAGGGCAAGATCAAAACTGGCGGCGGCAAATTCTAAAAAGCCGCGAGTAGCTAACAAACCTACACCACCGATAAAACCTCCCGAGCCTCCAAAAGAGTTTAAATCCTTTTTCTCCAAGAAGTACGAGCGTGACAGCGCGCTTAACCGGCAAAGGCGAGCAGGAAGAAAGGTTCTTGCCTGGGGCCATCCGCTTCCCGAAATTGCTGAGGCCGACTTCGTACTGCCAGAAGAATATCGGGATGAGGAGACGCTAAAGGTACGAGAAAGGAAGAAGCGTAGAGATAGGCGAGAGTTACGGACTTCGAAATAACTTCGAAATCATTGTCACGGGGCGTCATCGGGAGGGGAATGGAAGAACAGGGTACAGTGGGCGTCTAAGGGTCTGATTTGTAGGGCGTTTGGTGGTTTCAAGGTCATATATTGGGGATGATGGCCCAGCAATTTTTTTTAGCAGCTCTTGTAAGATTATACCAAAGCATCAATGCACCATGGACCTGAGAGTGTACCACTCTTAGGGCAATTCTTAAACTGTAATAAAGAAGAAAAAACAAAGATAACTTGAACATCAGTGGGCGAAACGAGCATGTGATTGGAGGTGCCGAAGTAAATGCTACTATGACAACAATGGATGATTAGGGCGGTGACAAAAATCTACGAACTCTCGGAGCTTACAAACATGTATACTCAAATGATGTAGGAAGACTTGATTATAACTTCCTTTACGTATGAGCCATGTAAAGTACCGATGCTATAATGACAAACAATAGAGTGAGTACTGAATTTGAACCTCTATGAAGAAATATAGCAACTGATATACTAACTAACAAAGTACACTAGGTAGGTAAGGTAATTGGTGGTTAATTTTGGAGGTTGTAAGTTTTAGTGTAACTTGGCCTAGTGAGGTTTGGGCTGGCTGGGTGCGGCAGGCAAGCAGCAAACAGAGGTGCGTGGTCCGTGCTCCTCAAGCTTCTTTCGTGAGAGACGCGCCACCACTCTGGCAATTTGTTCAGCTAACGTATCCGTCATAGCTTTCTGCGGCCCTGCCTTTCCAGCATCTTCCGTATTTCTTTTTATTTTCGGATTGGCGTTTGGCGATCTAATTACCTGCGTCCTTTTCATCATTGTCACCGCTTCCTCGCCTCCGCCATACCCCTTGCGACTGAATACCAACCACCTTGAGCGACGACCGGACCAAGTGCGATGAAGCGGATGGTGATCTGGTAGCTCTCACTCTCTTCTCAGATGCGCTCGCGACAAAGTCATCGAGCTCGATGCAGTGACTTTACAATTTGAAGCTCGCTAGAGCCGCGCCGCTCCCGACTCCCCCCGCTCTTCAATCCCTCTTACTCCAGTCGTTATCGCGGCCATGGCTGCGTTTACCAGCGGCACCAACTCAACACCAGACATGGAAGACCAGGCGTTATCGCAGCATCCCCTGCTAGACGGGCGAGATGGATTACCCCCCATCGAGGACCGGTCGGTGCTCGGATATTTCGTTATCAAGCAGGAAGTCAGCCTTGACGTCAACTTTCGAGATCGACGTATCGATGGCACGACAGATATTTTCATAGTCACTTTTACGGATAGGGCTTCCGAAGAAATCCTTCTCGACGCTGCGCAGTGCGAAATCGACACAGACAACATTACGGTCACGGAAATGCGAGAGGTACAAGGAGAGGCTGTTGAAGGGCAGAAGCGTAAGGTGACTGCCGAATACCGCGATCCATATCAGAAGTTAGTGCACCCCAAGGGCTGGAACTGGCGGGCCGACCATCATGATCTTCGCCGTATCCGCGCTCGTTCAGTTTTCCATAGCCGCAGGACCGACGTGCCCGCCGAAAATAGAGAATTCGAGGGCTGTACGCCGGTTTACGGCTCGTTGAAGGTGAATCTTCGCGGCAAAGGAGAGCAAGAACGCCCGAGGTTGATTATCAGAAAATCGACAACAAATCTGGATAGCCTGGAAAGACCTCACAAGCAATTCAAGATTACCGTGCCCTTTACAAACAAAAACCCGAGAGATGGCCTACATTTTGTTGGCGTTGATCCGCTAGATAACAGGTTTACACACATGTATACTCGCCATTCGATCCAGCCAGGGACTGCGTGCTGCATTTTCCCCTGTGTGGACGATCATGGCGCCCGGTGTGACTGGAGGATATCCATCAAGTACCCCCGGACTCTTGGCGACGCCCTTCAACAAGCTCTTGCAACGCAGAAAGATGGCCCATCCCACAACGGTGTCGAGAAGCCTCAAGCCGATGGTCCTGATCTTCATTTCAAGCTGGCCGAAGAAGATAAGCTGCGAGAAATGTCCGTGGTCTGCTCTGGTTTCTTAATGGAAGAGACCACTGATCCTGATGACGACCACAAGAAGATCATGATATTTGAGCCAGAGAAGCAAGTCTCTGTACAAAAGCTTGGGTTTGCCATAGGCCCCTTTGAGCATATCAACCTCTCTTCAGAATCCCGAACTGAAGAGGATGAAGTGAAGCTCGGAATGAGCGCACTGAAAATCCATGCATACTGTTTACCTAACCGGGCAGACTGGGTTCGCAACACTGCTGCGGCTTTAACTATGGCTGCCGATTTCTTTACCTACACATTTGCCAAATATCCCTTTGGCAATTTCAAGCTCTGTTTCCTTGACGACATGGTGGAGGACACAACAGTTCTTCACTCCTTGGCCTTTATAAGCAATCGACTCCTATACCCCGAAGACATTATAGATCCAGAAATTGAGACGACGAGGAAAATTGTTTATACTTTAACATCTCAGTGGATAGGGATTAACATGATCCCGAATACACGAAACGATATGTGGCTTGTGATAGGACTAGCTCATTATATGACGGATCTATTCATGAAAAAGCTCTGCGGCAACAATGATTACAGATTTCGGATGAAAATGCTGGCGGATAAACTTGTCGAGACTGATATTGGCCGACCCTCTCTATCTGATCTTGGCCCTAGCCTCCACCTAGGCGAATTTGAGATGGAGTTCATGGCCTTGAAAGCACCAATTGTGTTCTTTATTCTTGACAAGCGGCTCAGTAAAGCGTCTGGTGGCCACGGGTTGACTCGCATTCTCCAGAAACAGCTGACCAGGGCTCAGATTGAAGCCAGTGATAAGTTTCTCATTCTCGACTCTGAAAAATTTAGAGCTACATGTGAGAAAGCTGCCAAATACCGCCTCGAAAGCTTCTGGAATCAATGGATCTATGGCTCAGGCTGTCCGAGATTCGATGTCAAGGCAAAATTCAACAAGAAGCGGCTTTGCGTAGAACTGATGTTGATACAGACACAGCAACAAGCCATTAAAAAGACTGAGCTCAGTAAAGACGAATTCTTGCGAGCTATCAAAGAACGAAGGGCGGATCTTAAGACTGGTGAAACACAACCATTGTTTACTGGGCCCATGACTGTTCGGATCCATGAAGCCGATGGAACCCCCTACGAGCATATTTTAGAGATTCGAGAAGATGCTGCTCGTTCTACAAAGTTCGAAATCCCTTATAACACGAAGTATAAACGTTTAAAGAGAACACGTCGCATGAAGGAGAAGCACAATGTAGGCGCAAGCATGGAGATACCTGAAAATACTGACGACGCTCTGCTATACTGCCTTGGAGACGTCCTGCAAACCCCAGAGGATCTTCGCGACTGGGAACTTATAGAGTGGGACCCAGAAACCGAACGGAAAATGGACCAAGAGTCCTACGAGTGGATTCGCGTCGATGCCGACTTTGAATGGGCGTGCAGCATGAACAGAACTCTCGAACCATACATGTATGTGTCTCAACTCCAGCAAGATAGAGACGTTGTCGCCCAGCAAGATGCGATGTTGTATCTGTCGACTGGCCCGCTTCATCCGATTGCCTCAGGATTTCTTGTACGAACACTGGTTGATCGTCGCTATTTCCACGGCATCCGGACTATGGCAGCGAAAGCCCTGACCAGGCAGGCCAATATCAAGGACATTCCGATGCTGGGACTCCGGCAGTTGATGCGGGCTTTTCGCGACATGTTTTGCTATGATCAGACAAATCAGCCTCTCCAGAACGACTTCTCTGATAAAAGACAGTACAATGTCCGGTGTTCAATTATTAGAGCCATCTCTGAGGTCAGAGATGGCACAAATTACTGTCCATTCGAAGCCCGGCAGTTTATTTTGGACCAACTGCTCTTCAATAACAACGAGAACAATCCGTACTCTGACCATCATTACATAGCTTTGTTAGTTGAAGCGCTGGCTACATCGCTTATTCCTGCTCAGGCAGATGAATGGTTCAAGCGCCAAGTCAAAATTCCTACCGAAGAGGAACGCCGTTTTCTTGAAGAGGCAATGGAGCAGATTGAACGAGTTCTCAGACGCGATGAGTGGACACATTCTTACCAGAACATTTGGACCATCGCAGGCCTGGATGCGAAGCAGCGCCTCATGAAAGCAGAAGTGATACCTATCAATTACGCTGAATTTGGCCAGTATCTGCTGGATGGAACAAACGATCTTATTCGCATCAAGTGTTTTGAAGCTCTAATCGATCTTGGGGCGCTGATGGATCCGACCGTTTTTACTTTCCTTTTCTACTCTCTAATGACAGATCGATCACCCTTTGTTCGTGATAAGCTTATTCAAGCGGTGGCTCGGGGGCTTGCTGCAATTGCATTCGGTGAATACTCAAAGGCTGTTAAGAATGAGCCTGCCCAAGATGAAGCGGATGCTTTGTTGCTTATCCAAGATAGTGCCGAGGAAGTTGCCGCCAGAAAGAAAAAGTTTGCTCGAAAGGAAAACCTGGATGCTGCGCTCAAAGCTTTGAGAAAAGAGATGGAAGAGACATACAACGGTGACGAGAGGCATTACAGTACTGCCATGCGTAAGGCGTTGGACCATCCTAGTCTTGGACGGGCTGAAATCGAATCGTTGCTTGATCTAGCAGCCATGATGTTTGAGGAAGCGAGAAGCTGGGTGCTCACGCTCAACTTGCCCAAGGGCTGGAGGGTGGAGCGCCCTGTGGTGCAGCTTTCGGACAGAGTAAGTTATCATATATATCCCCCTTTCTTTACTTTAGTAGACGTGCAATCTGACTCTTAATAGCTTATGGTGAACTTTAAGTCCTATTATAAGACGAAGTTGAAGAATGCAGTGGCTGTGGCAGTGCCTGCACCACGGGCTCCTGCGGCTGAGGTCAAGCTACCTCCTCCTTTGCCAAGATCATCATCTATCAAGATTAATACAAAGGCCGCGCAGCCGCCGCCGCCGCCGCAGCCGCAGCCATCTCAGCCGGCCAAACCTGCAGCTGTTTCTAAGCCAACACCCCCTGCAGATACCATAATTGCAGCTCCAGGGGCTTCTCGTCCTTTGAATGGCACTAGTTCGCTTCTCAAGACTGGCGTTAAGCTCGAGACTCAATCAGGGGTGCTGGCCAAACGGCCTCGACCAGAAAAGGGCGATCAAGTATCAACACCAAAGAGACCCAAGGTGGAACAACAGTCGTCATCAACTTTCGAGAAGATCACTGCTCTTCCGAAAAAGCGGCGCATTGTCACCCTCAAAACCTCCAATCCAAAGCGACTCGCTGTCATTCTTGGCCACACAAAGACCCTTTCTTCTATTTCCAACAGGACGGCTCTACCTTCTGGAGTTCCCAAGGAGCAGCCTGCCCTCGGATTGGCCAAGGACATCAATTCTCTAAAGCCTGCGCGTAAGCCGCTGCCTTCTGGAGACATAGTTAGGAAACCCTTGCCAATAGGCGGCTCATCTTCAAGTCTCTCGAGCCTTCCAGGTTCTCAGACTAGCAAGATCTTTGCGAAGCATCGTCCCCCAATGCCTGGGCCAAAATCGCATAGCAAATCACCTAGCAAATCCCCAAGCAAGTCGGCTACTCCGCCGGTGCCTAGCCAACCCGCAGCGGCAGCGGCAGCGGCCCCGGCACCTGTTCCAAGCGCACGCCCCAAGATCAAGATTATCAGAAAGCCCCAGCCGGCTCCTCCTGCGCCATGAAGCAGTGCTGCCTGTCTGGATGAGGAGCAATGAAAATAATTAAATAAATAACGAAAGAGAGAAAACAAAATATGAGAACGTTTGGAAGCTGGTAGCCTCGGATAAATCCAATAAAAGAAATACTCATATGAGAAGGTTCTGATTTTTTTTTTCTACGCGTGGGAGGTGATGGAATTTGTACGCTTTGATACCTTTCTTTTTCTTTTCTCTATTCTTCACTCTCTCGTGAGAGTACCTCGATTTGTATTTACCGGCATTATTATGGCGTTTTAGGAAAGGGGACGGGACGTATGAACGACTTTTTCACAATGCTCTATGGGAGTTGGGCGGTCATGAAGACGATAGTAAATCTGGGTGGGGCGAGAGACTTGGGTTAGGAGGAGGGATTTAATACGCGTCTGTGATAGAAAAGCAATATGGCTACAAGCCTTATGATATAATGTGAACTGGTGTGTACAAAACTTGGTCCATATATATTTTCGGTGTGATATTGGAGATGGCTTATGGATGTTTCTTCTTCTGATCGACCAGCCCAAGATTAACTCAGTACATGAAAACTACATTTACGATTTCAAGTCCGCGGGTGTACTTTTAGCTGATGGGCATAGCGTGTATTATCGTTGGCAGTGGCCCATATCTCTGTCTATCTTTATAGGGTATATAACGAACACGGGCTGTAGCTGAAAGCGTTTCCACGAGTTTGACGAGACATGCTCAATCTCATCTTGTAACCAATAAAACAAACCTGCCGCCGCTCCAGATATCTAGTTGGGTAAATTGATTTACCGTTAACCGTTTTATGCTTTGGCATTTTCCTCCCTGCCCCATCGTGCAGTCTCATCGCCGTCCTTCCATTCCCGTTCAACATAGCCAATCTGCTGCTTGACTTTTTGAACAGTCTCCTTGTCACCAGTGTTCTTCCCAGAATTATCACTGTTGATATTTTGTAAGCCAGTGGTCTACATTGGGCATCTTGCGTTATTGATGAACAAAAAACTAACCTGATTTTGACAGCTGGCCGGCCAGCAGCTGAGCTGAGTTTGATGACAATATTCAGTGGCACTGACTTGGTTCCAGTCTTAAGGTGTGTAAAGTCGTTTGTGAGGAAGGTGCCGACACCAAAAGATGGCTGGAAGCCGTATTTTTGAGAAATTTGGAGATACTCCAAACAGCTATCGATGTTCAATGAGTCGGAAAATACAATGACCTTCTTATCCGTGATGCCTTGAGCATCGTAGTATTCGCGCAGCATCTTGACATATTCGGCGGGGTCTCCGGAGTCTTGTCGTACTCCCGTAAACATCTCAGCGTATGTCTTCATGCTTCCATCAGCCTTCTGGAAGACTTCAGGGCCGAAGCCGCCGTCGACCGGACGGATGGGCAGGCTAAACGCCCTGAGGAACTCTTGAGTGCCAAAGGTATCTGTCAGAGCAATGGCCAGGTTAGAGCCAAAAGAGCTGACCCAGTGACGCAGAGCCTCTTCAGTTGCCTTGGTATAATCATTGGTTATGGCGGCTATTCCCATAAACCACTCATGGGCTACAGTTCCGACAGGAGGGATGCCGAAGCGCATAGCCAAGTGTACATTACTCGTGCCGGTCAACTTTCCAGGGAAACCCTTTGCAGCCGCCTCCTTTGATGCCTTGACTAAGCCGCGGAATACCAGTGCTTGGGTATGGTAGTCACGGCGTCTTCGGGTTCCGAATTCGGAAGTGGTGCATCCAGCCTCAAGAAGACGTAGACCCTTCTCAAAAGCCTTTTCTTCCTGTCCCTCGTAGTTCCAGTCTGTGTCGATGAAGCGGAAGTAAGCCTCAGAAGTAAGCGCTAATATAGGGATCTCATAGAGAATCGTGTCGGACCAAGTGCCCTTGATCTCCATGTGGACGTCGCCAACATCCGAGTCAGAGCCCGTGTCCTCTCCGACGGGGGTAAAGGTGGTGAGAACCTGCTCCCGAGGTCGCAGCCGGAAGTCCTTGAGGAATTCGAGATAATCAGGAGTTAAGTACTTGCAGTGCTCCTGCAAGAATCGGTACTCCTCGTCAGAGAGGGAGATGTAGCCCAGCTCTGTCAGGATACGTTAGTATGCACGCGACAGTGTCTCGAAAAGAAGCATTGCGTAACATTGCTTTAGGGGAAAAAAGGACATACTGCGGATTTGCTCCTCTAGCCATTTGAAAGCGGCTCTGGAGAGCTTCTTGTCGGGGGTTCTGTTGGTGAAAGCATAGGTCACAGGAACGTCCTTGAAGAACTTGAAGACGGCACATTGCATCGTCAGCTTATACAAGTCTGTGTCTAGGAAGGAGATAACCCCCTCCGGGAAGGGAGAAGAGCTGTTGAAGTCCATGGCTGGAGATCCAAAAGACGAGGGGCAGTGCTCTGGTGCGACGATGATGATTTAGAAGAAATGATTCATCAAGGTCCTTAGTTCCCGGAAAAGTGTTTTGGGTTAAGTTTAGTCTAAGTTCAGCTGCCACTGGCGGGGGCGCTCAAGAGTTGCAAGTTGCTGCTGATAAATTTAGGAACTGTCCACCATATTCCGAAATGATACCGCCTGGCGCCCTCCGGCTTTAGAACGAGTCCATATGCCGTGCTCGGGCACGAGATATTTACTTCAAGCCGTTGCAGGGTGCTGCCTAGCTTGCTACAGCTCTTCTCTTCACTTCTAAGTGTTAACGTACTAAGGTGTACCTTGCAGGTCTAGTAGCTCTAAGTAACACGCCTAATGTACTCCTCACTACTTTGGCGGGCGAGTATTGCGTGGTATTCGAGACATAAGGAACAGACGGATGGCTTTTCCCACTGGATCCTGAGTGAGAGAGTGCAGCAACATGCTCTGATTCTCTAATAACCTATTTCGATCAATATTAATAATCTAAAGCTAGCCGTATGCATGAACTAAACGCTGTCAACAATTCACCGGTAAAGCCTCTCAAGGGTCCTCTAGTGGTCTGGTAGCTTATTTGCACACCCCATGATATCATGGCTAGCGACGGCGCCGAATTCCGCAGTGCCAGAACTCAGATAAGGGAACAACGATGATCCGCGCCTTCAAACAGAGCTAAAAACCTTCCGCGAGGCACGAATTCCGCTTCAGAGCTTATCAGCACGTGATGAGGAAGCCTCCGCGGCACGCCCAGGCGATGGCTGTCAGATCTCGTCACCCTTTGAATTCGGAGCTACCTAGGTTTGCACCGGTACAAAATTGTGTGCCGCCCAAA
Organism: Trichoderma hamatum GD12; assembly: GCA_000331835.2. NCBI lineage: Eukaryota > Fungi > Ascomycota > Sordariomycetes > Hypocreales > Hypocreaceae > Trichoderma > Trichoderma hamatum. The sequence continues at coordinate 32,729 of ANCB02000292.1, forward strand.
GTTTTTTGCTTGTTTGCTATCGCCGTGTCGTTCTTTTGATCAAATCTTGTCTTGGGGTTCGAGCTTCCATGTAGGAGCACATCGGCTCAGCTGTGCCTATAAGCTGTAAGTCGTTCCTCTCTTCTGCTTTCGCGCGACAAAGAGATCTAGCCGAACAATCTCCTGAGCCGGCTGTCAGGTGTGGATGGGCAAACATTAGCAAAGAGCTGTTGTTTGCCGACGTGGTTCTCCGAGAGAGAGCCCGTATTTTATGCCTTCTTCTGCTAGATGTCGCCTTTAACTCTCTTATTTCGAATTTTGCTAATTAAAATCCTTATCGGCAGATCAGCATGAATAGCCAGAATCTACACGGCCACGGCGGCGGCGCGCCGTACGACCGAGAGCGCGATATGGATGAACGACACCGCGCCATCCAACAGCACGAAGAAATGGCTCGCCGCGATCAAGAACGAGATAGAGAGCGCGAGCGAGAACGAGACAGCGAACGTTACCCGCCGGCACCGCACCAGAGCAGCGCCGGCTCAATCCCCATTCACCAGCCGGTGGCCTCGCGGATCTCCGGTGCCATACACAGTCCCGGAGGACTGCTCGCAAATCATAATGGCAACGCGCCGCCCATCCCTCTCGGCGCTCCGTCAGGACCGCTGGGTAACTTTGGCGGGCCTTTGCAGGGCGAGCATGGACGGCCGATCCAGCATGGCGGACCGGGTGGTGCCAACGGACAACACCAAATGTTCGCATCGATGTCTCATACACAACCACCACCCAACGGCTCCCAGGCGGCGCCCGGCGGTGGTATTTTCGGTGGGCCTTTACAGCCGCAACACCAACAAGAGGGAGGGCGGGGAGGCCAACAGAATGCGTCGATGGTTGGCGTCGCTCCTGGTGGGCACCAGATTCCCGGCGGAATCACACAGGGCCAGCAGCCTATTTTGAATGTAAGTGATGCATTTTACTTTTGCGTACGTATGCGTTTGGGTTTATACTTTTTTTTCCGCCCCCGTTCGAGTAGAGTCAATACAAGGTCAAGTGAATGGCTTTTGTAGCCTGCGGGTGGCAGCCAGCCGCTGGGGAGGTGACAAGCAGAAGACATGGCTTTCAGATCTGATTCACTCTTGGGTGCTCGCATCTTTCGTCCCCTCTCTCTCTTATCATTATCGAGCTCGTTTGCCTCCATCTTTTCTGGATAGAGGAATGCCCATTCTCTTTCTTTTCTTCCTTTGCCTCTGCTGCCTACCCATCCCCACCCGACAATCAGATATGCATGCGTTGTAACGGCTGCATAAACACCCCGTTTCTTTTCTTGCGTTGTTGTTACACAAGCCTAAACGCGAGCCCAAATCGAGCGCGAACATGGATAGGCTGCAACAGTATCCCGCAATGGCTATCGCACTGCCCTCTGGTCGTCCACTGGCCAGTGTCGTTGATCCTGTGGCACTTCAAACCATGGCTTTCTTCGATTTTCCAGCTGGAACCCGAGATGTAGTCACAGCATTCGTTGCCGGTGGAGAGCGTTTAATCTTGGCCTGTCGCGATGACACTAGGCTCTGGGGCTTCTACCATCACTTTCATGTGCCGTTGAATCTTCTCTATTCGATGCTTCAGTTGCTTAGTCGCTAATATTTCTGACCGTTTAGGATGCTCTCACATATCTTGATCAAGTCAAGGTACAGTTTCACGACCAGCCAGACGTTTATAACCGATTCCTCGATATTATGAAAGATTTCAAAAGCCAGGCGTATGCAACTCTCATGCATTTTGTAACTTTCAGACGCTGACATATGCCTAGAATTGATACCCCCGGCGTCATTAACCGTGTTTCTGAGCTGTTTGCGGGGCACCCAAATCTAATTCAAGGGTTCAATACCTTCCTGCCCCCTGGATATAGAATTGAGTGCGGAGCTGGCAATGACCCGAATACTATCCGAGTCACCACCCCCATGGGAACCACAGTCCAGTCCATCGCTGGACGGGGACCGCAGCCTGAAGGGCATGGAATTGCTGTTGGCCAGCCACTCTTCCCCGAACGTGGAAACCAATGGCAACAGAGACCCCAGCACAGTATCGAGAGCCCAGAAGCTACCTTTAGTACTCCAGTGCAGAATGGCGCAAATTTGTTTGTCCAGGCAGCAGCCCAAGGTGGAGCATTCGATGGTCCAGGAAGCCATCAGCAACGCAATCCCTCTCAAATGCAGGGAAATGCTGGGCCGCCGGGCGGGCCAAATGCAAGGAATGCCCACACTCCAATGCCTACTTCCGGCCCAGGTGCAGCTAACGGCGGTGCGGCTAATCCAGCAAATATGGAACGTCGTGGCCCTGTTGAGTTTAACCATGCTATCAGCTATGTGAACAAGATCAAGGTAAGCACTTATCACCAAGATATCTATTTAAGCCATTGACTAATATACCATCCGCATAGAATCGTTTCCAGGATAAGCCTGAGATCTATAAACAATTCCTCGAGATCTTACAGACTTATCAAAGAGAACAAAAACCGATACAGGATGTCTATGCTCAAGTGACTACTCTCTTCAACTCTGCACCTGACCTTTTAGAGGATTTCAAGCAGTTTTTGCCGGAGTCTGCAGGCCAAGCGAGGGCACCACCAGGCCGCCCAGAGGATGGCGCCGCCGCTGGATCTGCACACACACCTCAGCCTGGAATGAGAGATGGACAGAAGATGCCTCCCCTGGGGAGCTTTGCGCCACCGGTCAGCGCAGGCAAAGATACCAAGAAACGGCCACGCACTGACAAGCAAACCCCTACTCCTGGTGCTCTTCTCCCGGAACCTCCCGTTGCAACCCGAATTCCTCCCCAGAACCTGAACGGGACCAAGCGACCGAAGCTCAGCCATGCTAGAGGTAGCGGAGACGCTGGTTCTATCGAACCGACCCTTACCCCTGTCATGCCCGAGCCCTACCCCCCTCGCTCTCCTGCTACATCAAATCAGGAGGAGATTGCCTTTTTTGAGAGGGTTAAGAAGTTCCTCAGCAATCGGTCCGCGATGAACGAATTCCTCAAACTCTGCAACCTTTTCAGCCAGAATATCATTGACAAGAACACTCTATTCCACAAAGGAGCTCTTTTCATCGGCGCAAGCCCAGAGTTGATGACTTTTTGGAAAGCCTTTGTCGGTGTCGACTCCCAAGATGTGGTCATCGATAATAGGCCAGCACCACCACTTGAGAAGGTCTCTTTAAGCAACTGCCGCGGCTACGGTCCTAGCTACCGGCTTCTACCAAAGAGGGTAAGTAATAAGAATAAGTCCTACATTTTACTCAGTTCATCGCCCGCTAACAGATGCTTCACTACAGGAACGACTCAAGCCTTGCAGTGGCCGCGATGAGCTCTGCAACTCCGTTCTAAACGACGAGTGGGCTTCACACCCAACATGGGCTAGTGAGGATTCCGGATTTGTTGCTCATCGTAAAAATCAGTTTGAAGAAGGCCTTCACCGTATCGAAGAGGAGCGCCATGATTACGATTTTAACATTGAGGCCAATCTGAAATGCATTCAACTCCTTGAGCCCATTGCTCAGCAGATGCTTGCAATGTCGCCATCAGAAAGAGAGGCATTCCACATGCCATCTGCTCTCGCTGGCCAAAGCACTTCCATATTCAAGCGCATCTGCAAGAAAATTTATGGAGAGCGTGGCATTGACGTTGTCAATGACATGTATACGCATCCGTTCGATGTAATCCCCGTACTTCTGGCTCGTATGAAGCAAAAGGATGAAGAGTGGCGGTTCTCTCAGCGAGAATGGGAAAAAGTGTGGCACGCTCAAACGCATAATATGCACCTCAAGAGTTTGGATCACATGGGTATCCTCGTCAAATCAACGGATAAGAGAAATCTGACGGCCAAGCATCTGGTGGATGTCATCAAGACTAAGCACGAGGAGCAGCGTCGTGAACGCATCCTTAAGGGGAAGGCGCCTCGTCACCAATTTGTTTGGGACTTCAAGGACAAGGACGTTGTTCTCGACCTCTTGCGTCTGATGATGCTTTATAGCATGCATAATGGACAGCACAGCGGCCAAGAGAAAGAGCGTATCTTGGACTTCTTTGAGACGTTTGTCCCAGCCTTTTTCGATCTCTCGGAGGATATCGTCCAGGAGAGAGTCCCGAAGATGCAACCTGAATCTGGCGAAGAAGAGATTGAAGACCAGACGCCGGCTGAGTTGACCAACGGCCGCAGTCGCCGCAATGGAAAGAAGGGCGATCTCCTTAGAGGGGTCCTCGACCCTGGCCGAAACGGCAGCAAACCACGGAACCAGAAAGAGGACAGCGCGGCTTCTGGCAGCAAAGAGACCACACCTGAAGTTGGATCCGCCAATGAAGAAGAGATGGCGGATGTCAATGACGACGCCGCTGTCCCTGAGGTGTCGAATGAGCGATGGATGCCTACCATTCCTAAGCCAGTGGTCGTTGGTGATAGCGATAATGCCCTCCTTGATGCTGATGGAGAGCTTAAAGCAGATGGCTTCTTCACTCGCCCGTGGTACAACTTTTTCTGTAACCAGACCATGTTTGTTTTCTTTAGCATCTTCCAAACGGTCTATTCTCGACTCCTGGATATCAAAGATAGCAAAGACGCTGCTGCTGTTGAGATTGAGCGACTCAACAAGCCTAAGCCTGCTAGAGATCTTGGCTTTACGGAGAACCACATGACATTCTTTGACCCCAATGACGAGCCTTCTAAGTTTTGGCCCAAGACCCTGGAGCTTATCGAGGACTACATCACTGGAGAAATCGATGAAAACCGGTACCAGGATGTCATGCGACACTATTACCTGAAGAACGGCTGGAAGTTGTACACTATTCAAGATCTGCTTAAGACTCTTTGCCGCCTGGCTTTGACCTGCAAGAGCCTGGACGCTAAAGAGAAGACACCGGATCTTATTCAGCAGTATCTGCTCAGCCGAGAAAAGGAAGAGACGAGCTACCAGACTGAAATCAGCGCCAGAAAATTTGCAGAGAAGTGTGTTAAGGATGGTGATCTGTTTGTTGTCTGCTGGGTAAGTTGATGGATTTGATATACTTTGACCTGCCCCCCACAGCCGCTAACTCTTGAATCCAGTTCCCTCAGAAATCAGAAGCTACCGTCCGTTGGCTCCAGCGAGATGAGACCACGTTCTACATGGATGAAATGCAACTCCGTGAGAGGTGGCAGTACTATATCTCCTCCTTCATTCGCGTAGAGCCTACCGAGGGTGTTGCTCGATCGAAAATGAAGAAGGTGGTTCTCACTCGCAACCTGCCATCTGGAGAGTCTGACAATGATGAGGATGCCATCCCTAAGCCGGTATCATACAAGGAGAGCCTTACAGTCAGTATCTGTCTTAAGAGCTCCAAGATGATTTGGGCTCCCGGTACTTCCGAGTACTTCGTTTACGACCAGGCTCCAAAGTCCAAAGAGCAACGCGAACATCGCGAAAAGGTCACCAAGGCGATGAGCAACTTCCGTGAACTGAAGCTTCTCGAAAAGATGGTTCACAACCCAGTCTGGGCCAAAGACATGAGCCCCGAGGAAGTTCAAGAGCTCAATGGAAATTTCCGTAGGTGGATGGATGAGGGAATCCCTCCAGCTGGTTCTAATGAGGACGTGGACATGGATTAGGAAATCTTTCTGGCCGGTTCTAATGAGGATGTGGACATGGATTAGGAAAACCAAGAATGGTATCCACTCTTCTGATTTTGACGTTTTTTTTCATCTCCCATTCTCTTTTCAAACAGAGAGGAGAATCATATTGGCATGCTTCGAGCGGAATTGGGCTACGCTTTGATTTATACATATTTCCCCCCCAAGTTGGTTTTAACTTCAGTAAACGAAAAGGAGGAAAAAAAAAAAAAAGAAAGGACACTTCTCAACTTTGGGGACAAAAAGTACAGCATATGATGCAGGCAAAAAAAATATTTGAACAAAAAAAAGTAACTGGCACGAAGTCTAATGGGTTTGATATCGACGCGGAGTAGGTGGCAAAGGGAGGGTAGGCTGTGTGCTGGTAGTATATCTTGCAGCGTACTTTGTTTTTTGCTCTCTACTATATTGGAGTGCTAGTTCTGTATTTTACGTTGCGCTTTTGATTTTTTTTTTTTCCAAGTACGGATATTGGGGATTTCTTTTCTACCCTTTTGGTAGCTCTATGCAGTACTATAGCTTGAATTGACGAGAATTAAGACCAAGATGAAGACGATTAGTTGCTTTAGCAAATGGGATGTAAGATTGGCTAAGACTCTTAGATTATGAAGTAAATAGATTCAAGAAATGAAAGCGTTTTGGAATTCAAGAGGGGACTGCTTCTCTGAACTCGTAAAGAATTGCTCGTTTAAAATTTAAATGAAATTTTTTATTATATTTTAATATCCCTTGGCTATTATCCAACTATGGCTCAGCCTACTTTTATGTATGACGGTATATGTCGCTGGTCCCTAAATGTATATGCTTCATCCAAGCTTTTTCTACCTCGCTTTAATTATTCAGCTCATATATTCATAATGCAATTTTTTTCTCTTATAATTTTGATGCCTCTAGACCAGAGACTGATTCATATGCGGGCAGTCACTGCAGGTTCTCGATAACCAGGGCAGAGGCACCACCGCCACCGTTGCAGATACCGGCAACACCAATCTTGCCCTTCTTCTCTGCCAGAACTGAGGTCAGGGTAGAGAGGATACGGGCACCGGAGGCACCCAGAGGGTGGCCGATGGCAACTGAGCCGCCATAGATGTTAACCTTCTCAGGGTTGAGGTTGAGGAGCTGAATGTTGGCGAGGGCAACGACGGAGAAGGCCTCGTTGATCTCGTAGTAGTCGACATCATCGGCGGTCAGACCGGCGTGCTTGATGGCCTTGGGGATGGCAGCAGCAGGAGCAATGGTGAATCGCTCAGACTCGCGCTCTGCATCACCCCAGCCGAGAATCTTGGCAATGGGCTTGAGGCCGAGCTCCTTGAGCTTACGCTCGGAGACCAAAACGACGGCGGCGGCACCGTCGTTCAAGGGAGCAGCGTTGGGGGCAGTGACGGTGCCGTCACCCTTGAAAGCTGGGCGCATGGCCTTGAGCTTGGCCTCGTTGAGGTTCTTGACCTCATCGTCTCGGTCAATGGTGACATTGGGCTTGCCACGGCCGCCAGAAACCTCGACAGGAACAATCTCCTTGAAGAGACCGGCCTCGGTGGCAGCCTGGGCCCTCTTGTAGGTGTTGATGGCATACTCGTCCTGTGCCTCACGAGTGAGTTTGTGCTCCTCAGCGCAGAGCTCGGCCTGGAGACCCATGTGCTCCTTCTTGAAAGAGTCGATCAGACCGTCCCTCAGGACACCCTCGACGAGAGTCTGGTCACCGTACTTGGCGCCGGTGCGCATGTTGGGTAGGTAGTGGGGAGTGTTGGACATGGATTCAGCGCCGGCAGCAACCACAATGTCGTTGATGCCAAGCATGATGTTTTGGGCACCGAGAATGACGGCCTTCAGAGATGAAGCGCAGACCTTGTTGACAGTGGTGGTAATGACGCTGTTGGAGAGGCCAGCGCCGATGGCGGCCTGACGAGCGGGAGCCTGACCCAAGCTAGAAGAAGAACACGTGTGAGCATCTATGTTTGATCGAAGGTCGAGGTTCGTAAAGGATTGGGATTCGGCTTACTTGGCAGAGAGGACATTGCCAAAGAAGACCTCTTCGACATCTTCGGGCTTGACGCCAGAGCGCTCAACGGCTCCTACAAGGCTGTTAGATCTGGACACAAGCAGAAGCTATGGAGAGAATAGACAAACCCTTGATAGCGTAAGAACCGAGCTGGGTGGCACTCAGGCTAGACAGAGAGCTGGATTGGGGTTTTAGCACAAGGTCATACGCGGCCAGGGAGCAGCAACAGTCTCTTACCCCAAGAAAGAACCAACGGGGGTTCTGGCGGCAGAGACGATGTAGACGGGGGGAAGACCAGACATGTTGACGGTGTTGTTTGGTAGACTGGGAGGATGGAGAGAAGAAGAATCAGGAAAAGGGGTGGATTAAGTATGGAGAGGTAAGAGAGTAAGAAAGATGGAGAGGTCCAAGGGGTATATATACTAGTGCTGCCCAACAGATTAGTCGCAGGGCAGGTGGCGCAATTGGGATTTTGGACGAGATGGAGGCTGCAATTGATGATCCTGATAAGGGAATGGGTGTGGACGAGGGTCTGAAAATGTCGCAGGTTTAAGGCTGGAAGACTTTATTGCGAATGCGGCCGGGTTGTTGGATCTTGCAAAACCAAGAGCCGTGAGCCAGGTACCAATGGATGAATCCAGGGCCCTTATTCTGGGTTCCTGATGCCGAGTGACGGCGGAGAGGGGCACATTTTTTGGTGGCCCATGTTCGGCTCTTGGACCCCGCCATGGTACCAGGTACATTCGTCTCAGAGCGAACGTTGGAATCCAGAAGGCAGACCTTGCCTGTCCATAGTACTACTGTAGGTATTTCATAGCTCACCACTCCACACTGCAATTGCCACGTTGGGCAGTAAGTCAGTATATACCATATTAGATGGGTACCTACTAATACTAACTCCAAGGCTCTGACAAGTGCTGGCAGTAAGCAGCGTTGGAGCACGCATACAAGAGCATACCTACACAAACAAGTAGAGAGTACTCCATACACAGTCTTCATACCCTAGCTCAGCTGGCTGCTGGATAACGAGCGCTGCTGATAAATCCTACCTCCTATACAAATTGATATGATCAAAATGGAAACAGAGCATCCATCTCATCGATGTACGCTGATGAGATTGGCGTATTGCCCATCGCGCTAGATGCGAGCCAGGGCCTCCCGTATCCGTATCCGTAAAGTCGGACATAGTTGTATGCACATACACAAGTTTCAGCACCCAGATCCTTCCGACAGAATAACGTCGTTTATCACAGGGATAATGTCAGGATTGTAATCACTAAATGCTATTAGTAAATACACAGATGCAAGATCCATATTATTGATTGACCCAGAGAAGCCAATTGGGTCTCATGAAATATGAAGCTCAAAGAAATGCGAGGTTCCCAGTACATGCTGCTAAAAGCAAGACCCCACAGCATTAACCTTAGTGCCGTTCAGGAACCAGATGCTCACGATATCGGACAGAGGTCTTAGTGGTCCTGGAACTGGGAGTATTTTAATCCGAGATATGCTCAAGTGGCCCCGCCCATGATCGCGATAAGATAAGATGCACTCAGCCTTGCATATCGCCACGTGATAAGCTCTTCTAGCTTTGCTGCAAAAAAGTTGCTGGGGACCCGTTTTAGTGCGAGGCAGGCGGTCGGTATCGCAAGTACACGCGACTTGCGACGATACCCGTGTCTTCAGCATTTCGAGTTTGTCGTCCGCCATTGACCTTGTATTTTGGACTATATAGGTGACAAAATGGATGACCTCTATGATGAGTGAGCTTCAATCCCTATCGCAGATACGGTTCAACATGAATTCGCTTCTAACAAGCTCATCTTAGGTTCGGAAACTTCATCGGCGAAGAGGTTGAGTCCGAAGAAGCGTCCGAGGCTGGAGATGAGGCGCCTGACTATGCGTATGATGATGAGCAAGAGGAGGCACCCAGTGTGACTGGGCAAGAGCTTATGGAGCTTGATGGTAAGCTTGGTTTTATATACAGAGAGACAGAGGCGGAAGAGAGCAGAAAGCTGACTGAACGAGTAGATGGACCTTCGAATGCCGTCATCCTTCACGAAGACAAGCAATATTACCCCACTGCCGAGCAGGTGTACGGCGCCGAAGTCGAGACACGCGTGGAGGAGGTGGATGCACAGCCTTTAACACAACCCATTATTGCGCCGGTCGAGCAGAAGAAGTTCAATGTCGAAGAGGTCGACTTGCCGCCTGTGTTTTTCGACCGCGAGTTCATGGCCGATCTGATGAACTTTCCCGAGCAAACAAGGAATATTGCGCTGGCTGGCCACCTACATCACGGGAAAACGGCCTTCATGGACATGCTTGTCTTGGAGACCCACGACATCACCGACAGGCTCGATCGAAGAGTCGGCAAGAAGCGTGACGAGGCGCTGCGATACACCGACGTACACATGTTGGAGAGAGAACGAGGAATCTCCATCAAGGCTGCGCCGATGAGCCTTGTTCTGCAGAGCACCAAGGGAAAATCACATCTTTTTCACATCGTTGATACCCCTGGTCATGTCAACTTCGTAGATGAAGTGGCAGCGGCATTTAGGCTGGTGGATGGTGTATGTCTGGTTGTCGATGTGGTTGAGGGTGTCCAGATAAACACAGAGCAAATCATTAAGCATGCTGTGCTAGAAGATATTCCCTTGACACTCATCATCAACAAGATGGATCGTCTGATTTTAGAGTTGAAGCTCCCTCCCAAGGATGCCTACTTCAAGCTCAAGCACGTTGTCGAGGAGGTCAACACAGTCATTGCCAACACGGTCCCGACTAAGGCGGCATCAAAGCGACTGAGCCCCGAGAAAGGCAACGTCCTCTTTGCCTGCACGGATATGGGATGGTGCTTCACTCTGCCTTCTTTTGCTAAGATGTACACGGACACCTTTGGCGACATCAACACAGACGAGTTTGCCAAGCGATTGTGGGGAGACGTTTACTATAACCCAAAGAAGCGAAATTTTACTCGCAAGCCGGCCGAAGACAGATCAGCAAGATCATTTGTTCACTTCATCCTCGAACCCATCTACAAAATCTTTACACATGCCATTAGCGACAGCCCGGAACAGTTGAAATTAGTGCTGTCTTCGCTTGGTATTGAATTGAAGCCGTCACAATACAAAGCCGATGCGAATGTCATCTTGAAGTTGGTATGCGAGCAATTCTTTGGCCCCTCAACGGGCTTTGTCGATATGGTCGTACAGCACATTCCTTCTCCAGCTGACGGAGCACAACGGCTGCTGGAACGCTACTACACTGGACCCTTGGATACAAAGGTGGCGACGTCGATGCAGACATGCAACCAGGATGGACCCCTGGTAGTTCACGTCTCAAAACTCTTCAATACCTCTGATGCGAAGAGCTTCTACTCTTTCGGTCGTGTTCTGAGCGGTACTGCCCGACCGGGCGCAACTGTGAGAGTCCTTGGTGAAGGCTATTCTCTCGATGACGAGGAGGACATGACGACAGCCTCCATCGGCGAAGTATTTATAGCAGAGACCAGGTACAACATCCCTACGGACGGTGTCCCGGCGGGTAACTTGGTACTATTAGGAGGCATCGACAACTCCATTGTTAAAACTGCGACAGTTGTACCCCCTAAGCTGGAAGATGACGAGGATGCCTTTATCTTTAAGCCCATCAACCATTTTACCGAATCCGTCCTAAAAGTGGCTGTCGAGCCTATTAATCCTTCCGAGCTTCCAAAGATGCTTGACGGACTACGCAAAATTCAAAAGTCGTACCCCCTTATCAACACAAAAGTGGAAGAATCTGGTGAACACGTCGTCTTGGGAACGGGAGAGCTCTACATGGACTGCGTTCTGCACGATTTGCGGAAGCTGTATGCCGATATGGACATTAAAGTATCAGATCCGGTAACAAGATTCTGTGAAACAGTGGTAGAAACTTCAGCAACAAAGTGTTACGCCATCACGCCGAACAAGAAGAACAAGATTACCATGGTAGCAGAGCAGCTGGAGAAGGGTATTTCTACTGATATCGAGACCGGTGCCGTCAGAATACGTGATCCGATACGGAAGACGGCCAAGTTTTTCGAAGAAAATCACGGCTGGGATAAATTGGCGGCAAGAAGTATTTGGGCTTTTGGGCCTGATGAGATGGGACCAAACATTCTTCAGGATGATACGTTGCCCACCGAAGTAAGTTTGATATTGGAATGCCTACGGCAGAGAAAGACACTTTTTTCGAACATTTTGCTAATAGTAATTCCCCTCGCGCTAGGTCGACAAGAAACTTTTAACCACAGTCAAAGAATCTATCAGGCAAGGCTTCAGCTGGGCTACTCGTGAAGGCCCCCTCTGTGAAGAACGTATGTTTAGCTCGTCTTTTCGGCATCAGCTCCAAGTTGAGTAACCGATCAATATTTTGCTGACACCCTTTCTATAGCTATCCGCAATACCAAATTCAAAGTTACGGATGTGGTATTAGCCAACGAGGCCATCTTCCGTGGTGGTGGTCAAATCATTCCCACTTCCCGAAGAGCATGCTACTCATCCTTCCTGATGGCCTCTCCCCGTCTCATGGAGCCTGTTTACACCGTCTCTGTCACCGGCCCAGAGGACTCTTACATGGAAGTTTACAATGTGCTTGCTAGACGCCGAGGCCACGTCCTATCTGATGGCCCTGTTGCTGGCACACCTCTGTATCGTGTAAATGGTCTCATTCCTGTCATTGACAGTTTTGGTTTCGAAACAGATTTGCGAATCAAAACACAGGGTGGGTCCATGGTCAGTTTGGTGTTCGATAGCTGGAGCATCATACCCGGTGATCCGCTTGATAGAGACCAGGTTACGAGGCCGCTCCAACCCGCCGCAGCGCAGGCTACGGCCAGAGACTTTGTGCTCAAGACCAGACGGCGAAAGGGTCTAAGCGAAGATGTCAGTGTCAAGACATTCTTGGAGCCAGAATTTTATCAGAGCCTGATGGAGAGTGGAATGCTCGGCGACGTATAAAGTTGGCCATATCTATACTAATACTACTACATGCGTTCTGATATAGGTACGCTGTTTATGCCACTATGTCGTTGTATATTTTGAGGAAGGAGACCAGAGCTGAGCTGGGGAGCAGTCAAAACAGCTGAGATGCAATAAAAGGAAGAAACAAGAGAAGAGGAAGAGAGCGGTAACCGCTTCTAAAGTAGTATATTTGTCGGCAAAGCGCAAAATCTAGATATCAATGTAATGAAGACATCAAACGACAGTATAGACGAGGCAACAATGCCCCCGTCAATGAGGCTGTGAATTTGACCCGCCCACGATTGGTGGAAGAATGGCCCTGCTACGCATTGCATATACACACGCCAGAGACTAACAGCACCGCCCATGTTCAATTCGGTTAAAAGAAAGAAAAACCTACGGAGCATATAGGAGAAGTGCCGACGATCAGCTCTTGATAGGCTAATGGGAAAAGAGGAGTGATCTGTCACAGAAGAAAGCTTGCATGCCACTTTACCGCACGCAGCAGTAGTAGTACTTTGTACACGCAACGTCTTTCCAGCTTGAACCCTTCCCTTCCCCCTACCCCCACATCCCTTGCCGGATAACGGATCATGGCAACCCGATTGATGGCCCATCTACTGCTACCGTAACAGCACTTGCTTCATGCTGTACATGCGTAAAAGCACAGCACAACCCAGGCAAAGCCGGAGAGAAGGGCAAAGAAAAAAAAGAAAAAAAAAAAAAGAAAAAAAATCGGCTGATTAATTTGCGAGTCAGCAGTCGACGACGTAATAAACTAACTTGCATAGTAACCTTGGACGCAGAGAAGAGCTAAACGCAACTACCCCAAAAGAAGGAACAGGGAACGCAGAATAGGGAATAGATTGCAGCAGGCGCTAAAATCCTCACCAAGGGGGGGCGTGCTGCTGCTGGGAGGTGGGAGGGAAGCACATCCCGGGAAGGATGATTTTAGAACGCAGAGAGAAAACAGTTAGACAAAGCATAGGTAGGAATACGTGGCAGGGTTAGACTTAGGACAGAAGCCAACAATAGCTACTGTACAGTAGGTATTTGCACTTGCAGCATTGTCTACATGAGGCCCCCTTGCGTAGGATTTTCATGAGGCCAAAAGTGGCTCGTATATGTTGACGCCAAAAGAGAAGCAAGCGGTTTTTGTTGTCTGGCTGCTGGAGAGACATGGCATGACTTGACTTGAAATGACGAGTCAATTTGAACTTCCGTCGGCTTTTAAGCCATAGCTCCGGGTCTGCTTAGTAGGACTTGCTGGTCTAGTTTGCGAACAGCAGACACAACTACATCTCACTGTTGCTTATATGTTGGAGAGAACAACCTTGAGGCAATATAGTATTCATGTAATGCTAAGTACGCGCGTTGTCGACTTGATTGGCTACTCAGTCGGCGATTGTTGCGGCAAATATCCCACGATCCTGGTTGTTAGCATGGAAGCGCTCGTTTACGCAGGCCCGGCAGCAGGATTCCTCCGGAAGCACCGTCATAAGCAGTAGTAAGCCAATGGCAGCCCTGGGTTCTAGAATACCAGGCTGGTCCGATGCTCTCGGTGACTTCCCAGATCTTGGCCAGATCCTTGCGCGCCTTTGCTATCGCTCGCTTTCAGTCCAAAGGTTACAATGGGCTATCGTCTGGGCTGATTGATGGGCTATCGTCTGGGGTGATTGAACTGCCGCCCACGGGATATACAAAACTTGCTCGTCTGTGCCGGTGGCGGAGAATTCTTCGGATCCGAATTCGCGCGGTAGATGCTCAAGCCCTATTCCGTAGACAGGAACAAGGGAACAATCCACATTTACTTAAAAAGGCCAAGGGCAAGATTGCACCAGGCCCCCATATTACCATCCCAGGTACTCACAGTATGTAATAAGAGAAGAGGCGACGTTCTGGGTAGTCCCAACACAACAGCTGATGCGGTATTATGCAGTACAGCCTGATGAGTCAACAACAAGGTGTAGTTTGTGCACCATGACTAGGGAACGTAACGTTCAAAAAGGTGGTAGCATACATCAACTCTCGCTAATAACAAGAAAAAGCCGATCATGATGCATTGTATGGAGTCATTAAGAGTCGCAGTTCCAAGTGGGAGGACTTTTTTTTTTTTTTGGTGGGGGTGGGCGTTTTCGCTCCCTTTTATGTTTACTCGCATCAAGCTTATTCGTGAATACCCCCCCATTCTGGCGACGGCTAATGTTGGCGAGCGTGATGTCTTACTACATCGGGCGCCATAGAGTAGCAGCAGCTGTAACAGTATCGAGTTGCTACTTCTAGGCAGCGATTTTCAACCACACCACCTCGCATTCGCACTGCGTGGAGGGTCTCTCACCGTGGTCAAAGCTTTCCGGTTGCCCTCTTGGATGATGCTGACGTTTTGGCTCCGTGAAGAATTAGCTCCTACACCCTGGTAATACCAACTAAATGCCATGTGTTGGTTGTTGACGTAGTGTCACGAGCCAAGAGCGCAGGGTATAAGCTGAGGTACAGAGGACGAGCACGAGCATCCACGCTTTTGGCCAATGCGCAGCGCAAAGAAATCTTGGCTGTGGGCTTTTCGAAATTGGGCGGGTTAATTATCTATGCAGGATTCTAGCATCTTGTCCAAGACACTCTTTAGCGAGTCATTCTCCAGAGCCGCCGCAACGCGCTCTTTGTCGCTAAGCTGCTTGTTCACCTGGTCGTCCTGGCTATGGCTGTTTTCCTTGCAGATGACCTCAACCCGGTAATTCGGGGGTAGCACCTGCTCCAGTCGGACCCTAACGCCAAGTCCAAGCACGGTAGCGAGGGAGCAGTGGGTGACGGTAGGGGTTAGCTCAACGGTGACTTGCACGATGGTGTTTGGACTTGGCACGCCGAGAGCCGGAGAAGGCGTAATGTGAATATCGGGAAGATTGATGACAGATAGTTGGCCCAAAGAAACGGGATGTTCAGGGTCCGTTATGTTTGAAATGAGATCTGCGGGAGCATGTTAGTACCATTGTCAAACATTACCAGCAGCAAATGGCGTCAAATGAATTCGACATGAAAAGGGTTATACATGGCGTTCCAAAATCGTAGCTGTCAAAAAACAACTGCCGACTCTGTCCCTGTGAATTTTTTTTTTGCTCGTGATCGTCTCAAGTCAACGAAATAAGCAACTGCAGTAGTGCAAATTCCCCAGACGTTGATAGTGGCATGACATGTACGAATCGGGTCTGGCATGCCAGGGGAGGCCACATCGGGGCTCACTTTGAAACGCCGAAGCAAAGTGTAGGATGAACGGATGAAGAGAAAGCGGCTAGGAAGGAGAAGGAGAAGGAAGAAGGAAGGATATGGCGGAGAGCCAAGCTCGTAAGGGCTGCAACGTGTTTGGAGGTCGCAATCATACCGTAGATCTCTTGCTCGTCGATGGCCTCGGCCGATAGATTGTCATCTGCACCTCCTGCGCCGGAACCGAAGCGGGACCAAGCCACAGCCGCCGCTGTATCATCCTGATACTGGGCATCGTCGTCTTGCAAAAAGGGCCGAGACATATACGACGGCCTGGAGAGGATCAGGTCTGAGTATCTGCAGTCAGGGCCCTTGCGCGGAGCGGACCGCTTGTGCCGGGTTGGGAGCTGCGAGGCGCTCAGAATGACGGGGTTGGCATTGTCCAGAGCCGCAGCAGCCATCTTGTCTTTTGGAGTTTGATGGATGAGTCTGGATGGGACCTATTTGCGAGGACGTATAGAGCTTTGCGTTTACAGCGGTGTTTGTCACTATAAAGCCAAAAAAAACGTGCTGAGGAAATATCTCGGGGTCTGACGCGGGGGCGATCGACCGACGGTTTTAGGGAGACGATGACAGACAGGGCCTTTTGGCGAGAGTGAGGGGGGTGTTCGTGGAGGTTGGAGATTGTCGAGAGAGGCGTCTAAGCTCGTCAGAGTTTCTGACCATTAGTAATAGGATTTACGATTTTGCGGGCGGGTAGGCGGTCAGAAACAAGCTGCGTGCCGAACTAGGAGAGCTGCACCTGAAATCGGTGCCAAGTACGTAGCGTCACTCCTGCCATGTACTTCTACCGCTTGATGCTTGTTATCAATCAACTACGTACTACATAATTGATATCTTCAGCAATAGCATTTACTTGTGATTGATCATATATTAGATGGCAAAGTTAGTGCCGTGCTTAAGTGGAGCGTGTAGGAAACGAGGTGTGAGATTATTCAATAAAATGAATAAATATATAAAATAAAAATTAATGTGCACAGCCTACATCTGAACCCGTCCAAAGCAAAAAGAAAAGGCCATCGGAAACCCGAGTAGGTGCGACGACGTCTGCTTTGCAACTCTGGGCGCAAGAAGCAATTGATGTTTAGTCAAGGTGCGCCAGTGAGATGTGACTTGGAGAGTCAGTTGGCAGGGATTACGGTGGCACCTGGCTGTGGGCTGAACTCGCCGTGGCCCTTTTGCTCCTGTCTTGTCCAGAACGCAGCACAGACGGTGGCATCCCTGTAAGCTGGTGCCATCACCTGCTAAGCGATCATCGAGCTGGCACTTGGCACCATTGTTTGTGCTTTGTACGACTTGATCCTTCTCAGCCATCAAGGGGGAAACGCTCCATCGCGCTCCTCCTGGACGCTAGTTTTCTCAAGACGCAGCTGCAAGAGGCAATCCAGCGTGCTGCAAGCTGGCTGGAGGCTGCGAGGCGAGACAGCCTCTTTGCGTTGCAGCGCACTAAAAGGCTGCCTTAGTACTACGACGTAGTAGTGCCATGTACAGAACACCACACCGCGCATACTGTATATATAAAAAGCACGCACAAGCGCGCTTGACGCTGGATCTACTGCAGGGGATCTTTGTCGCGAGTAAAAGGCTGGGCTCCTCTTCTGGATATGTCCATGCAGCAGAGGACGACAAGGTGAGAGAGCAACGGTGCCATCAACGTCGTATTCCGCAATCGTAAAGCGGCTCTTCTGCTGCCACTGCGGCAGGGCACGGAACGCTCAGGCGATAAAACGATCCGAGTTTGAGCCATGCACCACCCTCGTCTGTGACTGTGATAACCAAGAACGTCGCATTTCGGTGCTATTCATCCAAGGTCGCCTCGTCGCCGCTCTTGGCCACCGAGCCTTGGATCTGGCCTTGTTTCCTCTCCGCTGCCTTGTTCGATAACGTGTACCATGCAAGCCGTACAAATTGCTGCACCCCCTTGGGCAACGCCCACCCCCCTTTTCCGCCCCCTCTCTATCAGTAGGGCTGGGAGGTTTGGAATACCTACTCCTATAATACGACCATCCGATGCTCCCTAGCCGCCACATGCATATACCTACCTTCCAATGTATACTAGAATGTATTTAACACCATATCAATACGCACAGTGCTATACGCAAAGATGGAAAGCGAGATGAGCCTTTCATGCTGTGGCGGCTTAGTGCTGCGCACTTGGAAGCTTGGTCGTGGCGGTGCGACAAGACTCAGATTGGCAAGCAGAACTTTGTGCCCGCGATGACGCGATCGGCTGGCAGCTAAGTTTGATGCTAAAAAATACGGCCGAAAAGGCGGACTTTGCATGGAATGATAATCTAATCTAGTATGATTGGCCATCCAAGCTGAAAGGGAAAAGGAAAAGAAATGAGAGAATATCTTGTAAAGCAGAGTTGCATTCGCCGAACCACTTAGGCGAGTCAGAGCACAGTGACTTGTAGCCTTATAACAACAGGTAGCATTGCAATATGGTATGCTGTGCATACAGGCAGAGGTAACGCTGCCGTAGTTGCGACTGGGTGCTGACGTTCCATTGTGCTTGCGAGGGATCTTGACTCGTCCATTACATGCGATGTACCCTGTTCGTCGTCGAGCCTCGGCACGGATCCAGTAAAATCATTCTAGAAGCCCAGTGTACGCTAGAAGAGTGGCCTTGATCCCCGGAATAAATTGCAGTAAATTGCATGCTAATTTAGCAGACGGAAGAATTATTTGCTTGCAGTGTCAAGAGCCCTATCACTATCACTGATACCTAGCAGGCACGGCAGTTCTGTGTGCCATATAACAATAGTGGGACGCAACCTGTGATATGCGGGTGATTGGCTCTTGGGCCATGTTGAAGGGGCGCACGAACAGCAGTAGCACGACTCGAGCAGTACCAAGCACGTATGAGCACACCTCCTTACTGCTGCCTTAGCAGTATGAGCAATATTGCTAGTAGTGGTTTTTGATAGGATTCCTCCAAAAAGCCATCTAGTAGGCAGCTTTTCAAAATGCAGGATCGCGGAGTCCGGAGTTTAACCCGTTGCATTGCATTGCATTTGATTTCCTAAGGATAGGCATCCTGATGCCGTGCGGCAACGACTCGCCAGCAACTGCCACCCACCACCCTTTGCGCCCAAGTGCCGAAACCTTCTTCGCAATATCCGGATATGGTCAATGGTCTGTAGCTGTGCTCTGGATGGCTGTCGAAAGGCTGATCTGCAGCTCTGTCAAAGGTGCTGCGCTAGTCGTTGCGCAGGATCGTTAACTCGACAAGCAAACGGACTTGCAAGGGACGGGGAAGGGAGAAAGGTGGAACTTGTGCTCCGTAATTCATCTCAGATATTCCCCGTGTACCTTGGAGAAATTTATTTTTATCTATCCGTCTGTGTATTCATTTATTCATGGTTTATAGTTCTACGGTGCTTCCAAGCTGAGTTACAGAGCAGGATTCATTGAGCTGGAAAGATTGAAGATTCATCTTCTCTCTCATCTCATCTTTTCTTTTTTTCTCAGTCCAGTATAATAATAGCATAGATATAACTGCATCAAGTGCTCCTGACCGGCAAGTATTTCCGGCAATGAAATCCGAATGTTAGTGATTTTCAACTACTAAAGCCTCTGTCTCATTATTATACGGGATCAAAGGACCGAA
Source organism: Trichoderma hamatum GD12 (assembly GCA_000331835.2). Classification (NCBI taxonomy): domain Eukaryota; kingdom Fungi; phylum Ascomycota; class Sordariomycetes; order Hypocreales; family Hypocreaceae; genus Trichoderma; species Trichoderma hamatum. Next base: position 52,228 of record ANCB02000292.1, read on the forward strand.
TATCGCACGCACGTATCTCTCTGTACCCATATTAATGGGGTCCAAGTCCCGCAACTTGTTGCAACCCAAGTTCCTAATTGGGTGACAAATGCAGAGAATGATTGCTTGAGCCTCTCTATTGGCAGCGTCCCTTTCTGGGGGGGCAATCCCATGAAATCATACTTCCACCTCCAACAGGCCAATTGGAACTGCTTCCAGCGCTGTTGGTCAGTGCTGCGTCTGAAAGTAGCACTCGAGCTTGTTGATAGCAGATCCATGCACACTGATCGGTGCCATTTTGAGCACTGACTTGCACTCGGGCATTGTTACAGTCGCTTGCTTTGCCTGTAATGTTTCTTCTTGCTCGCTATTGCTTACTGATGCAGAGACGGAGTTAAGGGATTATGGGAAGAAGTGAATACATAGAAATATCCGCGGAGATAATATAGCCTATGGAGAAGGGTAACTTTCGAGAAGTGACACCATACATCCGCAACAAGTGGCTAGATTCAAAGTCCGCTTAATAACAATTCAGCCTCCTGTGGCGGTTGGTTGAAAGCACATACATACCAACTAACGGACGAGCCGATGTAGAGGCGATAGTTTGCAATTGCCATGCTCGTATACTGTAAAACACACTCTACAGTACTAGCAGTGCTGGTTACAGATTTGCCACAACATGGCTTGGCCCTACAGGTCTAGACGCAAGCCAGCAGTCTTTCGTCCGTCGCACGTCCGTTCAGCTCCGGAACCTGCTGCATCCTGCGTATCAGTGTCACGTACCATCAGTGCAGTGCAGAGGTGGTCAAAGCTGGGAGACGGAACTTTCCGTCTCTCACTCTTGGCACCCCCGTCATCTAGACCGAGCCGGCCGGTGCCGAAGATCACTGAGGGCTACGGACCAGGTACATGCAGCGAGCACTGCCAGGTGGTAGCGTTGCCAGGTACCCAGAAGGTACTTTCACAGTACAAGTGCTCGTATTTACTCGCGACTTTGGCACTGCTATCTTTAGACGACGACAACCACCTGACTTGGTATTGAATTCTTTTGAAATATACACAAGCGCCTTTACCCGCGACTCCAGACGACTTGACTTGTACGCGTACGACAGCGCAGAACCTTTGTTCGTTCTCGATGGCGCGCGCGGTTGGGGCAGGGCTAGCCCTGTGCGTCCAAGAGCAGCTTTTCCATGAGCAAAGCTTTAGTTGTATGCAATGCAGACCGTGCTAGTCCAGGCTAGGACTAGGGCCCTGATGGCCAGTGCTAGCGGCATCAGACTGGCATTCTGGTGTGCGGGGGGGAGATATTTGGGCTCTCTCGGTTAGGAGAGTGACAGCTCGCTCGACACCGCCCAGGACAACCACGCTGCTGGTGCGCGCGCAGGATGATGCAGCCCAGACAGGTACTTGCACGAGCACTACTGCACGCACCAGTCGCCATGTACTTGTAGTGTTCGGCAGATGCGACAAGTGCACTGGCCACTGCAGCCATGTTGCCATATGCGGCGGTGCTAGTACGCATCAGACATGCTGCTGGGCAGTAGAAGTTTCTACAGATCCAAGCGCGGCGGGGAATCAAGTCGGGCTGGCTGGCTAGTCCTGTTAGCGGTTCGCCGCACTCCGTCCAAACGGCTACTCGAGCTCAAAAGGCCATTAGAGTCGACCTGCCACGCTGCGTATCCGCATATCGAGAGGGGCTGAGGGGCTGAGAGACAGCCAATGTCTGGTGTAGAGTGCGAGAGCCAAGATGCCCCCAAGCTGGCTTAGTCAGTTGAGTTGGTACCCACCCACCAGATGCCTGCTCGTTCAAGCATGTGCTGAAGCAGGGAACCTTGGGCATTCCCTGTTGCAAAAGATACTCAACCAATCATCCCACCTTGTATTGCTGCAGACAGGCACCTCGTGCATAAACCTGATAGAGACAGACAGGGCCTGGAAAGGAAGCTGATGCTAGCAAAAGTTACTCCCAACGTCGATTGGGCTGTTGTATGTTTCCCCGTCGGTATTAGGGCATCTTTTGTAATGCCAAATCAAGATGGCATTTCAGTTGACATATACTGTACATGCATCCTGATAATATTGGTTGCTTGCTGCAAGACTGCGATAATAATAGCAGCGCCTGTATACACTAGTAATGTTAGTGCCTCGTGGACTTTTTCGAGATCAATCTGCTGAAATGGGGCACGGCATATTAGGAACATGGATAAGGAGCGCTTGAGGCATGTGGTCTCATAGCCTTAGCATCTTCAAGGCCTGGGGGTTTGTCATTACTGCTCCTATACACTGCTAGTAGGTAGTATAGGTAGGAAATCCTACCATTGACTGTAATATCGCAACTCGGCTACTGCAGCAGGGCCTCCTTACCTGGTTTTATTTCTCTCTCCTTTTCTCTTGATTCCTACGGCGAGAGGCGTACTCTGGAACCCGTCAGGCTGATTAGCTGTTCACAAGCCAGGGACTTTTGCAATATACCAAATACGAACATGCATTCAAAGGATTATATAGGTTCACAACGCACTATTGACGCTGCAGAGGGTGGCTATACTCGTATCCGATGGCTGAGATATTAGCATACATGTACCTTGGATAGAACTCCACGTGCATGACGCTTGACATAGGTACATAGCCACGAGTTGCCGCTTGCCCCAAGCGTTCGGATGGTGGTAGGAGCTCGGCGCGCGCTACGAATATGTACCTACTTATCGAATCTTGGGGGCTGCCACCAGGAACCACGAGCAGTTCAACGGTCGATTGCCATGCAAGCACAATTATGCGCCTTTGACGTGTGCCCCTAGCACCAGCCTCACGCGGCTGTGGAGAACCAAAACATTGCGGCATGCGCCCAAGCATGGCCACACTATCCCATCCGGAGCATGCGGAGGACATTGAAAACAAGCTACCAGCATTACGCTGCTCCATCCTGAGGAACTCGCCCAGGAACAATGCTCAGCTCAATGGTCATCACTCCACTCTACGACCGATCGTCCTTGGCATCCAAAATGCTTCGCAATGCGAAAATACGAGCATAGTCGGCTCAAATAGTTGGCCTCTGCTGCGAATGCTACTGTACAGCCAGGGACCTGCTTCTAGTAGCAGGTAGATTTCAATATATAAGATAATAGCCATGGAGGAACAGTCGAATTAGGGCGTTATCCCCCATCATTGTGATCATTTCGCTGATGTTGCTTACTCACGGTGGACGTAGGCTTTTTTGACTTTGACATGACAGTCAGCTCTTGTCCCTGTTCATTGTCCTCTACGGTTCCGGAGAAATGGCACGGCTGATCGGCTTATTGGTGGCGAACAGAGAGGGGGAAACTTGAACCGTGAGATCGAGCTGCAGCGAACCATTGAATGTTTACAAAGCGCCAAGATACGTATAAAGCTTCATCATGTCATGATCGCGGGCCGTCCAAGGGTGTCGCCTCAAACGCCTGTAATATGTGGCCAGTGAACTGGCTTGGCCGGCATCAACCCCCTAGATTGCGCAACACCAACTGCTGGGAGCATGGCTATTACAGTCAGCTACTGGCTGAACAGCATTTGCCCCCTGACTCGACTGCACGTCGTTGGTAATATTGTGCATATTTGTACGTCAAATTTAAAAAGAACCTACGCAAAAAAAGGCCCTCCCACTCCCACCGGCAGTCTGCGTTGAACTTTACAAATGATATGATTCGACTTGAGGTGTGTGTCTAGCTATGACTTACTCGTCCGTCATTTCGGGTTTCCGTCTCGACTTCGGATCCGTCAAATCCGCGCTTTCCACCCAGTGGCTGATGCGGTTCAGCTGGCAGGCATGGGTGAGCCCAAACAGACATGGAGGCAAAAAAATCCTACCCAAGCTTAATGTAGCTCGCACATGTAGCGGTACAACGAGCCGGGGCCTAACCACTCCATTTCTCGCGTGCTCCCAAGGTTGCGGTACTTGTCGCTAGCAGCACACGGCCTGGTAGCGCTGTGCGAAGGCCAAGCACTCCAGAGCAGGTACCGCTGGACCGGCACAGCTACACTGTACTGCAGGAGGCGCGGGCACTAAAGGCTCGCAGCTAGCCCCAAAGCCGCCCAGTGCATCCCACCAGTCAGCGCCAGCGCTCTCTAGCAGCAGGCCGTACCTCGCCCATCATAACCCAAAGTCTGGGCCCATGGCCTCCCTGGAAAAGTCTCCTCATCCAAACAACATCCACGCACGCAACTTGAGCAAACCGCCCAGGAGTCAAAAGCCCCCTTGCCCCTGTCTCCTTGTTCTTGCTGCACGCCCCCTCCTTTGGCGAACCCCTCCCACCATTTGGTACCACCCACGTCGCCTGCCCTTGTCCAGCACAGCGCAGCTAACTGGGTTTACTGGCTCCAACCCCAAAAAGTCCGCTTCCTGCCGCTAAAACGCCCTGCCCCTCTGGCTATACTTCTGCTGCCAGCCTGGATCGATCACAAAGTCGACTTTGCTATACACCAGAGCCTACAAAACTGCCGCCTCCAGCTGCGGCCCAGTGGTGAATTTGGTCTTGAACTGATCTGGTCTGATCCGCAGTCTGCTCATCGAAACGACTTCGCCGTTGCTTCCGAGTTCTGAGCATCTTTCTCGGCCTCTCGACATTCCATCTCGCAGGCGCTGTGCAGCCCGCACGCCTTGCCGCGACAGCATACCGAGGCGCCGGGGGTCGCCACTTTGAGTGTAAACGTCTATGAAGTCACGATCCCGACGCTCATATACCTACATCGACTGAACATACGACCGATCGAACAACGCACGCTTTGACAAACGATTCTTTAGAGCGCACATTTCACCGCCATGTCTTCCACTGACCCCTCTGTTCGGCGCATCCTGCCGCAGGAGTCCCAGAACGCCCAGGCCATGGGCATGAACAGCTATACGTTTGCGCCTCAGCAATACCCCCAGAGGGAAACCCAGAAGAGTGAGATGCGCCGACCCAGTTGCAATTATCCCATAATATTAAATAATTTGGCCGAATCGCAAGCTGACATACCAATTAGACTATGTCTTCGTTGACGAACACAATCGCCACAAGCGACTCAAAGGTAATTTTCGGTCATGTCTAGCAATATAACATCACCATGGTCGCATCGACTTGACTGACCATTTCCCTAGTGATGAGAGCCTGCGAAGGCTGTCGTCGCCGAAAGATCAAATGTGATGCGGCCACCACAAATACTTGGCCTTGTTCCGCCTGCATCCGACTTAAACTTCACTGCGTTCGACCAAATGGCTACGATGGTGCCACCGACTCGACGACATATGAGACCTTTGTTCCTTCTGGAAACCAATTCCAACAGATGGCGATGCCACCGCACCCACAGGGCCAAGCTCCCCTAAAGTCAGAGTCCGACGTCTATGCGCCGCAGGCCGGCTATCCTGACGCAGCCTCGACTTCCTTCCAAACCATGCCTTATGACGCCTCACAGCCTCAGCACGATATTCACTACACCACAGTTGCCCCACCAATGTCCCTGGTAGATCACCAGGTAGCGGCTCAGGATGCATTCCCAACGCCGCCTACATTACACCAGTCATCGCAACCGGGCTCTTCACCGGGAGCATATTCTGATTCCTATCAGGGGCAAGATCTAGCAGATCTCCTCGGTGGTCTCAAGATGAATGAGATTGGAACTGGTATGACGATATTTCAAAGCTCTAGGCACAATTCTTAATTGCTGACTAACACCGTGATAGCACCTTATCTGAGAAATAAGTCGTCCTTTAGACATGAGGATCCGGCTGTTGAGGAGGACGATGGTTACGGAAATCTACCTCCCATCTCGATCGGTGCCGGCCATAGGATTCGCATCCCACCCGAATTAATGCCAGATGACGGAAATGCGATTCACTACTTCGACCTCTACTTTACCCATGTCCATCCCTATGTTCCCGTGCTGAACCGGTCAATGTTCTACCGCCAATGGGCCACTGCTAGGGATTCTATTTCCCCTTTAATCCTTGAGGCTCTATTTGCCATTGGAGGACGGCTGGCAGATGAGCCAGCGCAGGGCCAACAGTGGCTAGCGCTAGCATCAAGTACGTGCTGCATTGCTTGATAGGGACCGCGAGCTATCTGTACTAACACGACTCTAGGACATGCCGATGCTTTTATGGATGTTCCCCGACTTAGCACCCTTCAAGCGCTGCTGATGATTCTCAAGGCTCGGGAGGCCGCGCCGAAGCGAGGTTACTACTACCGTTCATGGATGACCGTTGTCCAGTGCGTTCAGATGGCCAAGGATCTTGGACTTGAGGAGCATTATGAGGAGCACAAAGCTGGCCGGCCTTGCGAATATGCAAGCAATCCCACTGAATGCCAGCTGCGAACGCGAATCTGGCAGACAGTCTTTATTTGCGAGGTCATGGTGGGAGGACCGCAAGGTAAGTGACTTGCATCTCACACTTGTTATCAACGTTGCGCTTACCGCTTTTATTTTAGGTCGGTATAACATGGCAGTGGACATTGAGTCTGTTGATTTCAATGTGCCGAAGCCCATCCCTGGCGGGGACGACGCCGAATATCTCATCTCGCGCAACTTCACCTACTTTGCTCGCAACGTGCGAAATATCGCCAAGATAACCAGCATCTATGTGCGCCTAAAGAACAGAAAGGACTGGGGAATCGATCCTGAATTCCAGCAAATGGACCACGCCTTCAGCCAGTTTTTGGCAGAAATTCCCGCTGACTTGAGTGTCACATTTCCACCCGACGGTTCGGCGCCCTGGCTGCCATCACCGTTCCTCGGTAATATTCACTCGTACTACTACCTGACTTTGATTCTATTCCACCGACCCCAATTGTCGTTCTTCGATCCCACGACCCAAGAGGCTCAATGGAAGCACCACATGATGATTTGCTATAACTCCGCCCGAGCTCTCTGCCGCCTGCAAGAGGCCATCATCAACTCATTCGGAGTCATGGGGTTACAGTGTATGCAGCGTGGTTTTAGCTTGGCAGTCTACGCTGGGCTTTCATGCATTGTGCTTCATCTAGTAAGCCGCGCTGGTTTCCTTAATCCCCTTACTTTTTTTTATACTAGGCGCCGGAAGCAGCAATTATCGTTTGTTATCAGAAACCTGACTCTTTGGAATAGGTAGCGATTGTCTCTCCAGATCCCGATCTTCACACAGACGCGCGAGAATTCTTCACCCGCCATATGCGAATTATGGAAACAGTCATGGAGGCGTGGCCCATGCCAGAATTGCGAAGACAGGTCGACGCCGTCCGAGAGGCCTTTTCCGCTGACGTTAGGAAGCCTTTTGTTCTCAAGCCATCTTTCCCATATGGGAGCCCTCATCCCTCTCATAGTGCCAGCCCTCCAGCGTTTCGCGGCATGGATCGCGCCGGTTCCATGGAACAAGTTTTGGATACGAGCGGCACCCAAACAGTCAGTTACATAAGCCATCCCATATCACCTCCAATCTCTACCGGCGGTCTGGACAGTAAGAGTGACTCCCCATCTGCACAGTCACTCGTTATGATGCCACAAACGGTTGGCTCTGGCATGCCACCAAACATGACCATGCCGGAACAGCCAGCTTGGAATCCTGCAAAGATTTTTGAGTAAGTCGCTACCCAGCGTCAATCGAAGTTTTTTTTCCCTTGTCTCCCCTTGTCTTTTCATTTTGCTTTACATTCTTGGGCAATTGGATTTTCTTCTTTATTTCGCCTTTCCTTATTTTTAGAGCTACATATCTGGTCTTTTTACCACGTACATCTCGGATCCCGATGGGCTAACACTGCATCTAGACAATGGAACACCACATTTGGTACGCCCGCTCATACAGAGCCCAACCCTGTTTCCCCGGCCAGCTCTCTGAACATTTCGTCCTCAGGTGCACCCGAAATCCCTTCACTCGATGATATTCAAGCTGTAAATTCCTCGCTACCGCCCGGCTCACAACACAGCATCTCCCCACAACAATATGCGGCTGCGCCTGTGCCGAACTTCGTCACGCCCGCTATGTGGCAGGAATCTGTAGCCAACGTATACGAAGGCGGCCTCAAGCGCGGATGGGACTACGATGGAGTCACTCCAGCCATGAAGCGCCGCTAGCGGACATCAATTGTCGAAAGGAGCCTGGCTGGTTTCTGGCTTCCTAACAATTCCCTATGCCGTTATCCCGAAATCGACTCTAGTCATGATACCTTGGATTGGGAAACTGCAACCGCCGAGGGTTCATTATCTACCGGATTCGTTACTCAGCATTCGCCCTTACCGAAATACGGCGATGCTCGTTCCATACGATACAGTTTTATTAATTGTTCTTCTATCCTTTCTCTTATGGCCATGTATAGTTTGTTTCCCCCATGTTTTATTGATTTTTCAAAGATTTGTGCCTTGTACCGGTCGAAAATGGGAGCTATTGGGCTAATTTGATTTTCACCCTTGTTACTGATTTTTTCTCTCTCCTCTTTTTTACTCTTTTGCTCTGTTTAATGGTTTTCTTACTATACGGGATGTGATGCTACATCACGACCAGGGAGGTGCAACGAGGTGTGGACGGGTGGATATATAAAAACAGAGTGGCGGCGCTCCGGCAAAACAAAAGCGATATTTGATAACCGGCAATGCCCTGCGGGCTACGGCGGCGGAGGGCCTTAATGAATCTATGATGGACAGAATTGGTGGCGTTGCAGGTCGATTCGAAACCTCTTCTCAAACTTTTTGCTTCCGGTACATCGTCAAAGTCGGAGTCTTGGCTAGCTATGGGAAAGATGTGCAGGATATTAGCTTTGCGTGTAGTACATATATCACTGGTGTTATGGGCGATGTATAGCCAGTCTCTTTTTTCGTTACGAACAGACGGCAAGGCAAGGCAAGGCAAAGCACTGTTGGCTACAGCACCATGTATGAGATATTGGGGGGGACTCTTTACACGGAGTGGACCCTGGGATGATGAATTTCAAACGATTTGAGTTTTTTGGTCTTTGGATACCTATGTTATGATATCAGGATGGGGGAGTTTCGGGGCACAGTGTAGTGCAGCACTGCACATTGTGATGAAGTGAATCCATGTCAAAAGACATGTGGGAGTGTTACTATTAGAATTATTAGTGCTACGGTACCTAATGCCACTACTACTACATACATACTGCTATATACTATGAACGGTGTCCGTGCAGGCGGCAAGGGTTCCGCGGACAGTAGAATTGTAACATGAGAGCCAAGTTTCCTTGTGGGGATGTTCTTTTCTCGCTGGGCTGAAAATGGATATTGCAACGAAATAATGCCGAAAAATGGAGGGGGGTTAATTAACACGAAAAGAACGAGCGGGCGGGCGGATGTTTCTTCTAGGCGGTGGAACCCCCCCAAATAACCCTCGTTGTTATCTACGGATAGGCTGGGATTGCCACGCGATGTGCCGCTGATATATTGGCGATAAGATGAAGAGCTCGGTCATGCTGTTTCGTAAAGATGGAGGTGTCGTTGTGGCTTTGCACTTTTGCACAGCTAAGTAAGAGTGGGTTTGGGGAAACTGGAGCCAGTGGAGCGATGGGATAGAGTCTTCCGGAGCTGAATGGAGCTGAAACAGATAGGATAGCGACCTGTTACTGGTGGTTGAAGCTAGGTGACGGGACGAAGTCTAGAAGGCAGATCAAGAAAACCAAGTAGTGTAGCGAGATGACACTGAGACGGAGAGATGGCCAGGGAGGGGGGTGTGGGCAAGAGCTGAGACTTAAGATCCGGTTGGTTCAGACGAAAGATGCGATGTATGCGAGCGAGTCTTTGCTCGTATAAACGCGCCAGACAAATACCAGAACCAGAACCAAGACAGGAACCATGATAGTAGGTACCTATACCCCATAGTAATACGTACTTGTATGTCCTCTCTTGAGGGGCAGAGGGGAACAAAGAAGAGACGAATGGAGGACCCATCGGAGATTGATAAGTTGGTGTGAGTGGGCGGCGCTAAGAGCCTTTTTTCTGGAACCCGGTCTGGGGAACTTTTTTATTTTCCCTGCGAGGGCTGTGTGTTTACGTTTAGCTTGAACTGCATTCTGGAGTTTCTGGGGAGAAGCGAAGGGGGCGGTTTGCGTTGTGTGAGCGTGCATGTGCGTGAGTACTAACTAACGTGGTTTGATGATAACTTTCGTGCGAGTACGAGATAAGGGGGGAACTATTGGGGCTCGTATATGGAGTTTAATGGGTAAAATACCTATGTTTGTGTGTACATACATGCATGCATACGCAAGGTGGTATTGAATCCTACGAGCAGTTGTTTGTTGGGACTTGGGTCTTGATTTGGTGGATATATTTGGAAACCAGGGCGGCAAAATACTTAGCCAGATATATATGCTTACTTTCTTTGCTGCATGGGAAAAGGGATATATATAGGATTACGCGGCATCGTGAGTTTTCAATCTCTGTTTAGACGTGTTGTAATCTGCTTAAATAATGTAAATAGTCCTACAACGTTTATAACTAACTGTTCATGTATACGGCATATGCCAACTGTGTCTCGGTTACTTCACACACCATAAGTGAACCTATTTCGTGCAAAGACGAATGGCAAGTAAAGTCAGATGAACAATATGCTTTTGCCGTTCAGGGTCACCTGAACTGCATTAGGCTATATGGAAACAATATTTGAGTTTTTCCTGCCTCTTGTCCTGCATGGACTTTTGATATTTGATGTGGATTCTACGCAGCAGATGCCGCTGCTAAAGGAGGTGTGGGCGGTTCGAGCATTGGTGCCATTCGCTTATTTCATTAGTCGTAGTATTTGTTTTCTTCCATCTGCGGCTTATTGTAATAGTATTACCAACTACATGAAAATATATACATGCCGCGCATACGGAGCATCGTGCTGTATGCGGTGTGATAAAACTGCGCCTTTCATGCCATGTACGTGTGGGAACAGATTCCATGGCTGGGCGCGGTTGGTTGGTTCTGTTTGGATAATATACGACTCTTTGCTCCGTATTTTTCACTTTGACAAAACTACTGCGGCTTCTGCATGTTTTTTGGAGGAGCCATATGTATGTACGGCATGTGCATGCATATGCGTGATAACGCCAGTGAGGATTCTACTGTAGGGCGCGCCAACTAAGGCACGATCAGGATGGGATACATCGCCACAGTGTGTATAGAAATAGTAAAAAGGCGGATTTTTTTTGGGGGGAGGGGGGGAGAAACGAGAGAGGGGGGGTGTGCGCCGCGAAATGCCGAGGCTTGTTGGTGGCTTGGATTTTTGCTACGGATCTACGCAGATAGAATGGGAAAAGAAGAAGAAAAATTTTGACATGTGAGAGAGAGAGAGAGAGAGAACAAGACTTGGGAGAGACAGGGGTGCAAGGGGAAAAGGTGATGTTGGCTGGGCTGCAAGGAGATGAGGTGCCGGGGATGGTGTGATGAGGGCACCGGGCTGCGATATTTTTTTAATCTTCCTCGCTTTTTTGCCCTCGTCTCTACAAAGTACGTACTGCTGCTACTGTACTCGATACGCGTCTCATCTATTGTTTGTTTTATGTTGCATCGGGTGACTCAGACTCAGGTGAGTCTCGGTACTGGAAACGGAGAATGCCCCAAAACAAAGGTGAAGAGGTGAGAGATTCTTGGCAGACTGGGGGTTGTTATTCTAGCGGGGGTATAAGAGAATAGTCGCAAACAAGTTGAGAAGAGAGGAGAAAGAAAATAGAGAGCGAAAGCCTAGAACCAGGGACTTGTCTTGACGCGATATCATAATGATATTCATTATATAAACCTCACAATTCATATAGTTCAAGGGTTACAGCCTTGTCCTTTCAAGCTAGAGCATCACAACTCCACCGGAGCGAAAAGACTTTGTCCCATGCAAGATCAGGCAGATCAAATCGGAAATCCCCAGATTCTGCTACAGAAAAACGCGAACCTCGTCGCAGACACTAACTATTTAGCACTGCTACTGCTAGCTAGGAATATAACCCAAGGGATTGACTGGATTGTCAGTGTGCAGTGGAATGGAGTAGACGTTTTATGCGGCTCGGGTGACATCCCGTCGATGGGGAACACGGACATGTTACTCATTTTGTTTTTAGCGTTTGGGCTCTTGATGGGTTTTGGGTGGAGATTGCCGTTGGGATATTTATGGTAACAAGCTGTAGTGGTGTCTTGATGGACGACGACAGCTGTAGATTGTTAGTCATATAGACATTCAAGAAAAGAAAAAATAGAATGAGATATCATGAGATATCATGAGATGAGATATACATCACATCATTGTGCCAAGAGACTAGGTATCATTCATAGCTCTCTTTCGTCTATCACTGATATATAATACATGATACAATTTCCCCTATTTGGCGTTTGTACATAGAACCTTTCATGACGCCTTGCTAGAGTCAACAACCGCCCTCTTCTCAATCCTATCCTTCAACGCATCCCAAATCCACGCCTCCGTCAAATCTTTGCTCTTCTTCGCCTTGGCCTTCTTCTTCTCTGCCCCCACCTGTTGAACTCCAAACTTGGTCATGGCCCGCAAGTTATACCACTTGCGCGTCTCGTTCTCTACCATTGCGTTCTCAGAGTCTCGCACGTAGTTTACAATGCCGAATCGCCGCCTTGCTGGACGCAGATGGCCGTTCTGCATGGTGCTGTATCGGGGCTTGGCAATGGCGCTCATTGTTGTTAGGGTAATCTCCGTTGAAGGGGGGAGAGCGCCGTGGATGAAGCGCTCGAGAACTGGTCGGCTGGTGCGTGCGGCTGGAGGGAGGTGGATGTAAATGTGTGTGACAAAGGGGGATGTTGTATATGCAACGAAGACGAGAGGGATGAGGCCACAGAGAGCAACTACATTAGAGTTAGTATATTTCGGATGCGTCATTGCAACAATGAGGATTCAAAGAGCCAGTAGCAGCAATGCAATCTCTTTCGCATAAAGAGGACGTTGATGTATCGAATTTGAACTCTCAACAACGGCACACTTCGAGGGGAATCACATCTTCATCATCATAGCAACTCACCTCCTGCAGTCTCCCACTCTGGCTTCTCAGCCTTGACATATCCCGGAACAACAACAAACGTAAAGAATGCTCCAAGGAACAATGTTGTCACCTTGAGCATAGCCAAGAACGTTATCCTCCCCGTACCCGCATGATAGATGAGCAGTCTCTCAGCAACATCTGTATTCACCATCGTTAGCAAGTGTCTCTCACATAATACAGGGTGATTGATTTGATGGCTACCATAATGCTTGGATCCAGCGTTAGCAGCGGCGGTTTTCGCCTGCTGCTTGGCCTGCTGCTTGGCCTGCTCGGCTGCTGAGAGATTCGGTTTTGAGATTGGCTTTTTCGGCAGTTGAGCGTAGCATCGCCGCAAGAGACATCTGCCTTCAATGGGTTGTAGGTAGCGAGGTCGGACAAGATTTTGCCGATTGATGAGGCTGGATGATGACGAGATGCTGGTGAATGAGTTGAATGGCTTTTTACTACATAATCTTAGTGAGAACATGTTGGGCTATGAGTTCTTGTTAAAATCAAGAGCTCGATTAAGCAGCGGCTAACTTGTAGTTGATGAATGGCGTTTTTGCTCCAAGCTAGCTGGGGGACGGGATTGGTCCACCCCGCGATAACGATAAAAGAGCCCCGGCTGCCACTAAATAGGCAACTCTATCGCTACCATCCCATTTCTATAAGGGTTTGAAGTTTTCAGATCATATTAAATATTAATGTTTTTTTTCTCTCAATAGTCAGATAATCTCTTTATTTTATTTTCCATGTGATACTATCTTTAGGTGCATCTCGTCTTCACTCTCCCCTATTTACCCAATGTTCTTGGTGAAAAACTCCTTCCACTGGTCCAGCGTCCATCCAGAGCTAGTATCCTGAACAACACCATCAAAAACCACTGTAGGAGTAACATGGACGCCCACCAGACGGTTCATCTTGGTGACGACCTTCAGGTCGTTGGTCACGGCATTTCCCGTGTTCAGCGATCCGTCCTCGCCAACCTTCTCGGGAATGGCCAACAGCTTGTAGACCTCATCCTCACTGACACCGACCTTGGCGGCAACTTTAGCCAGGCGACGGTAGGTCTGATTCCTCAATTCGCCGACCACGGCGATGTCAAAATAGTCCTTCTGCGCTGCGAACAGCTCGCCGCTAAAAGCCCAGAACTTGTCGGGAGCCAGACGCAGCACCGCGAGACCAGCCTCGTGCATCAGCGTGGAGGACGGGTGCCATGGCTGCACCTGCTGGCGGAAGACAACGGTGAGGCTGTTGGCCCAGGCGGGATTCTCGCGAATGGCCGGCCAGACTTGAGTTGTCAGGTTGTTGAAGATTTTGGCGGAGAAGGGGCAGCAGTAGTCGAGGTAGAGCTCAAAGGTGTGGGTTGCGCGCGGGACGGACGAGCTTGAAGCTGCTGGCGGGGCGAACTCGAGCTTGTGGCCGGCGAACTTGGGAGGGACGGCCATTGTGTTTGCGTTGATGGTTTTCGCAGTGGTTAATGGTTAGTTAAATAAGGAATTAGTAGTGATCAAAGGTATCAGCAGTGTTGAATTTGTAGAGCGTCCAAACTTGGGAGAAGATGATCAAATTACGCGACTCTTCCGAGGTGAGGGAGATGGTTCAAGTCGCGGCTGTCAATTACCCCTCAACCCCTCCGTCTTACATGTCGCGGGCTGTACTTTACTCTTTATGTGCAGGGTGATGTCAAGGAGGCTTCATTGCCCGGGCGTACCTGGCTCTGGTTATGGCGGGGCAATCGGATATGACAGCAACAGCCCGGATGGCGTATGATTGCGTGCGATGGCATAATTGCTCCGTTTACCGAGCTTTGACACCGCTGCGGCGAGTTTATGCTTGTATGGACCATTGGGCTTTGAATGGGGTATATGGTCTATCTTTCATCTAATTTCAATGTTGCTTTTATTACAATAGCTTCCCAGCGGCGAGTTCACAGTGGAGAGTGAATAGCGGAGAGTTCACAGCAGAGAGTTTGGCAGCAACTACTACAAGTCTCCTTGTTCAAATACTTCACAATGATACTAAATCCATCACAATAGACTACTCGAGTGAAAAGAAAAAAAGATGCTCAAAAAAAAGTAGTAAATTTGTTTTGACCAGTACCAGCTGTCAATAGTGTCAATCTAACAACGCTTGCCATGTCCGTGTCTATCATACATCCAATTTCGTGAGCTCCAGGCCCTCATAATTCCATCGCTGTGGTTGCCCAATAAAGTATCCGAGTCTATGAAAAGAAAATAAATAAACAAGAGAAAAGAAAAAAGTAATCATACACCGTAACCTCCCAATATAACATGATATATTCCATCATTCGTCCACCACTCTGTAAAAAAATTCATTTTTTCCTATGCAACTCTCTTCAGTCTGATGTTGATATCATTGGCACATCGCTCAAAGCCAATGCCAAATCCGTCTTCAGTTCTCGGCTCAGGGTATTGTTCGCCCTCGCCACGAGGATTCTCAATGTCAAATTCCCGCAGCACGCTGGCGACCACATACAGGATAGTTTCGAAGCCGACCTTTCTTCCGGGGCACAAGTTGCCCGCCACACCAAAGACTCGCAGCTTTCGCACCATGGAGGCAGAGAGGTTGCCAGAGTTGTTTAGCAGCCTCTCAGGCGAGAAAGTGGAAGCATCGGGGCCCCAGGTGTCAGTGTTCCTGTTGAATGAGGACATGGCAAGGTAGATGAGATCTCCCGACTTTAGGTGGATGGGCTGCGAGTTGGGCACGGCAACGTCGAAATCTGCCTTTGCCACACGTGGAATTGCCGTCATGTGTAGTCGGAGAGTTTCATACAAGCATGCAGCTAAGAAGGGGAACGACTCTCGGATACGAGCCAGGTCGATGTTGCCCTCTTCATCAAGAGCATCTGGGTTTCGTGCTTCCTTGACGACTCTGTCGAGGAGATCCGGACGCAAGAGCAGATGGCGGATCATCCAGACTGCCATGGTGCTGGGTGTAACCATAAGGCCGAGAGATGTAAGCAGTTCAACTCTGAAATAATCCTCATTGGATTCCCACTCGGGGTCGGACATGACGACGGCATTGATTCGGTGTGCAATCTGTCGGACCCTTGATGCTCGGTTATTGGCGTGAGCGGCCTTTAGTCTATCGACGATGAACTCTCTGGCTTTGTGGGCTGCCTTGGCAGTATACTTTGAAAACGGCCTGAGAAGAGTCATTTGTGAGCCGCTGAGTTCCATGAACTGATTCTGAAACTCTTCATCCACAACCCAAGGGCTCTCAGGACCCCAAAGGGCACTGGCGACAGCCGAGCCGGTGAGCCTGAACAGCCAAGGGCCGAGCTCGGTTTCCTGAACATCAGGTTGGCTCTGAAGTTTCTGGCTTGTGGTCTCAGACATTGCTGCCAGAAGGCTCCTGGCATTGCTGGCAGACGAGAATTCGCCAACGTGGATTGGGCGAGGGTCATAGCCTCCAATGGCCTGGATAGTAGAGTCGCGCAGACCGAATACACGGCGACCAATCAAGAAAATGACGTTGGCAAGACTAGTCTCTGAAGTATGCCTAGACAGGACACTTTCCATTGAAGGGTCTGTGACAACAATCTTTCGTGGGAAGATGTTGATGGAGAGTACTGGTATGGCGCAGTTGAGAATGGCATTGTATACAAACGAGAAGAGTTTGTATCTCAGCCATGATAGATTCTTGATGATTGTGACGGAGATGGGTCTCTCATTGTGGCCTTTGCGGCCACGATATGTGTGAACAAGAGGTGCTATTAAAAGCAAAAGTAGGAGGAAGCGGTATGGAAATGGAAATGAGACATGAGGCTCAGTGAAGGTAGACTCGGCCAAGCCGAGGTGAGATGTTGAGGACGGGATGACGTCTACTCGATTCATCTTGTCTATCCAAGAAGAACTGATCTTCAAAAAGTTTATACAAGTAAAAATAAAGTGCTTATTGAAGACGTCTGATGGAGAAGGAAACAGAGTGTCGATTCAAAAGATCTGATATGAGTTGATATATATATATATATATATGTATA
>ANCB02000293.1:0-67883 GCA_000331835.2 Trichoderma hamatum GD12
CCTTTTGCGACTGGAGATCGCGAAAGGGGGTTAATTTTAATAGTAAATTCTTGTAACCCTATAGGTCGGCCTTCTAGCACTCAAATAAAAGGAGTTATCCACCTCAGGAGAGAGGGAAGCCTATTAAAAGCAGTACAATCTAAGATCAGAAATAGTTAGCTATAACTTATAAAAATGTAGCTTTGTAGCAGTGCAAAAACAGGAATGCTTTTACTCTAGGTATTCAGTTGGCCAGATGTGCTGGTAGTAGAGGTCCCCTGGCAGTGAACTACCGAACTTATGGTGTGCTTAAGCTGACTATTATTGGATGATTTTAGGGCTTTTGGCAGACTTCGATGACGCTGGTTGGTTAGATCTAATCCAACTGTACAAGGGTCAGAGGTCAAATATCAACTCTACAGGGGTATGAAAATCCAACTCTAGCATCCATGTTCATGCTCAATTCCACTAAATTGCAAATGAAACCGTACTAGAGTTGGATTACTCTGTACTCGTAGGCTATTAAGTTTACCAAATTGTTACTAGACCAAATCTCGATATTCCGGGACCCCAATCCCACCATGCTTGTGTCTCATATGGTCATACACCTGTCCTCCATCGGGAAAAGTTTGCAAGCATTCCCAGCAAATATGCGTTCTACAAGCCGAGCAGGTCATATGGTTGCAGCCGAACGTCTTTTCGATCATTGTGCTACAATTGGGACAATCCTTAATACCAAGCTTCTTCTTAGCTGCCTGCAGTGCCTTGTAACCACCAGATAAGTGGTCACGGTGCTCAGTACAGGTCAGACCGTCGTGAGAGACATTGCAGGCTGTGCATACGGCAACAAGGCATGAGGGGCATTTGAACATGGGAAATTCGCTGGTTTCAGCTGTGCTGCCGTTGTTTCCCGCTGGTCTCGCCGCTCGATATATCTGCCCGCAGTCTGGAGTAGGGCAGTATTGAAAATCACTCGGATGGCGTGTTACATGTGTTGTAAACGCGGCCTCTAACATGTCTTCCAAGGCTGCTGATGAAAGGTGTGCTTGAAGCTCTGTCAAGAGAAGAACCTCGCTGCAATTGCCGGCATCACCTTGACAACGGATACCGGGACCAGAGTTGACGGCAGCAAAGCACAAATCCTCGAAGCAACCAGTGCAGTAAAGGTGCTTGCAAGTCGTCTGTATCGGATTGTCGGCCGGTGTCCAGCAAATGACGCAGTCACTGATGGAGCCAGGTTCTGGCTTTTCCCCCAACACTCCTTGTTTACATTGCAGGATCCCTCGCGCAATGTTGAAATCAGCCTTGGATCCCACCACAAGAATCCGACGGGGACTAGAGGCGATGTCCAAGACAACCTTGTCATTCCCGATGGCCTCTGCTATGGCTCGGTAACCACCTTTGAAAGCCCAGGAGAATTGTTGCGCATCAAGCTCAATGGCATGGGTAGAGTTTGAATGCGCATTGGCAAGCTCAATGATGGCTAGTTGTACCTCTTCACGTCGCAGTTGAGGACCTAGGAGTCGAAGCTGAGATTTGCGCTTGTCGCGAACGATGACAACACCGAGCTCACGCTCAAGCTGCTTCATTCTCTGATGAGCGTAACCATTGGTTGCAAAGGAAGGGGCCCATATAGGTTTTCCATCCTTCATCATCACTTCTCCACTGATTATTCTCTCCAGCGTAGCCTTGGCCCTGGCGACATCACCGCCGTTTTCTCCTTCAATTTTCAGGACCTGGAGACCCTGAGCAGGAGGATATGCGATAAAGAGCACATGTTGTGACGCCCATGTCTTCTTGTGGTCTGTCAGCTCTTGTTCAACGGCGTCATAGATGCGAGCCAGAATTTTGAACCTTGCTGAGTGTACAAGTTGTGCTGTAAACTTGCCATTTTTGTTGAATGACAAAGGTTTATTATGGAACAACTTGACAGCTTGCAACGCATCTGCATCCTTCATGAACCAAGCCTTTGCCTTGAAGCGCTTCCCGGGTACCTCAAAGCTCCCTTCCCACCGCTCCAGTGGTCCAACTTGGAGCAGTAATGATTCGATCAATGCGTTCGCCATGGGTAGGTCAGCGTCATAGCTTGCATCGCTCAGTTCCACATGGCGTGGAGCCATTGCGTCAGGGATAGCTCTCGTAACATCATCCTTCTTAGCAAGCCTTGAAACGTCTGAAAGTCTGAGGGTCCAAGCCAATGGGTTCCTACTGCCTGCGCCGCGCGTTGGCCCCTCGCACTGAACGCTTTGGTTGAGAATTTTATATGTACCCGCAGAGAAATTCGAGCCAACTTTTGCAGCTATTTCTCCGTTGCCAAAGTTCAGCCAAGCGGTCTTGGTCGGCTTGTGCCAGGAGCAATACACTTTCTTTGAATCGACTCGACGATGATTGGTCGTCTGAGGCATCGAGACATTGATTGGAACCGCCATGAGAGAATCATGCCTCTTCAAAGCTAGTAGCTCACAAAGACGCTTGGAAAATTGAGGGTCTTCGACCCTTACATCGGCGCTGCAATGCAAACTGTCTGCTGGTTTGGATATGCGGACGCAATCTTCAGGCACGGTGAAGTCAAATGAGGCGAGCAGGGTAACAACAGAGCTTGAGGTTGTGAATTGAGGTAGGTTACTGATGTGGACTGCAGAAAAGTCAGATGGAAAGCTAACTTGGGTGACGATGGCGCCATCTCCGAAGCGGACCAGAGCGCCTTTAAGCTCCCGGCACCAGTTTTCGGGTAGTGAATCTTCCTAGTCGTCAGTTAGCACTCCTCATACCACCAACCCTATCCAGTCATCCAAATACCTCCGCTTCCACTTTGGTGTCTGCAACATCCCGTGAAATATCGTGTACAAATGGACACTTTTCGTTCTTCGCACACATTCCTCGTAGAAAAAATCGGCAGGGTATGCGTGAGCGCGAGTCTCCTTGCGGCCTGGCATCGCTGAGACGACTGGGGCTTTTCGGCTCAGCACAAACGACCTTGTTTTCGTTTGCCGCATGAGAGAATGGGCAGCTGGCGCCATTACGGCAGCGGCGTTGAGCGAAAAATTGGCATGGTATAGTGGACCGCCGATCCGTTTGGCGCGGCCCGGCCTCCAAAGGTTGGCTCCCGGCCTCCATATGAGCTGGTGGGCCTTGGACGATTCAACGCTGATTTTTGGCTAAACTTTTGTCGCCCGATGCTCTGATATCGGACGATGCGGGCGTTGCGTTATGGTGACACAAAGCCTGATGCCACGTGACGCAGCCTCATCGTTGGAGTGTTCTATGCCTATGGGAAGAGACATACATGTACTCCATGTGCGAGTTGCATCTTTCTGTTAGTGTATTAGCTAAGCTTAGATTCAGGACCTTGGAAATCAAATGGGTCCAATAAGTAAGTTCACGCAAACAGTTGATCCTGATTAAGCAGATCCTAAAATTGCAGCGTGACATAATAGATTAGTAAACAGATTTAACAAATAGATCTGATAGGTGCTATTTGATGGCCTGCCGGCGTATCGAGATATCTCTGATGAGGCATGTCAATTGTATTTTACGGATTCTATATCTATGGCTGCGATAGAAGGTAATAATTGGTATAAATTTGACGGCGTTAGGCACAGTAAACCTATTGAAGTTTTACGTCTGCATTGTCACAGGAGATATAAATGAACAACATACAAGGGCGTCTCCAGGTGGATGGATAAATCCTACTCTATGTGTCAGCGGGATGTGTGTTGGAAAGGAATTCTTAAATTGAAGTGATCAAAGAGAAATCTGAAACATGCAAGGTCTTAAAAGAAGAAGCTGGTGACCAGATTGATCCTAAGAAGAGTAAAAATAGCGGTCAAGGCTAAAGAGAAACCGTAGTAGAAGCTATAGAAGATGAGTGCAAGGCGTTAAACGTTGCAGATGAGTAGCAAATGGCAGACGAACATACAAGGCATGTAGATCGAGTGGCATCTAAAATAGTGAGAGAAAAGCTGGGAAATTCGCCTCGGCATCTTAGGAACGATCATCAATGGCGCTCCGCTCCGCTGCTCATCCACCCATGATATGCAACCCAGTTAAACAAACATAATCTGATCTTGAATGAGATTTTAGGCGTGTGAATTAGCTAAATATAGGGCCTAATATAGGGCCTAGTCGTATTGTTGCATCAAATTTGAAGTCTTTTATAGTTAGGCCAACATCAATTGTGATCTTTAACGTCAATTGGTTTATAAAGCACTGAGTAGTACGAGCTAGACGCTACGTTACTATGTCGGCGAGATAGAATTTTATATTCCGCCTGCTGAAAAGACTGGAGAGAATCCAAGGAAGAAACATTGATTATGACATCCGCGACTAGGACTCGTGTCCAAGTGGTGCCTAGGCGGATAAAACAGAACATGGACAATACAAAGGGAGAGAATACGAAGAGTGGGACTCTCGGTGGTAGATGCGGATATAAGGAAGGATGAATCTAAAATCCTAACGTATACATTCTGGTAGTAGCTTCGCCTCTATTCGGCAGATATTAGGAGGTGGTGCTATGCTTCCCTTGAGTGCGATTGGCCAATCATTGGGAATTGCCGTCCGATCCAGCTGGTAAATAACGAGACTACGGGCAGTGGAGGATGTGGGCGTTTTTTTATTATTATTGGCTGCATGGTTATCGTACGAGCGGCGCTTTAGCTTGTTGGGCGATGATGATGCCTGGATCCGTGGGGTAGAATACAGTCGTTATGATCGTAGGGTTTGAAGAAGACATGCTCGAGTTACATAGTGATTTAGTATTCAATAATCTCACTCAATGTGTAATTGAAACGTCTTTCGAATAGTTATTTGATCATTACGAAGCTCCAGTTACAGGCATCTTGACATCTCAGAAGGAAGTCAATCAAGAGGCAGGAGTACGTACTCTCGGGCGAGCGGAAAATAGTGGGCAAGTGGAGAAAAGAGGGGGAGAATGCGGGAAGTGGATTGGCTAGTGGATCTGGTCGGGGAATCTGGGGTAAACAAACGAGAGATGGGTTGCTATAATAGGGAAGACGGTGAGTTTAATCAAAGAGATTCGATTGGAAGGATTGGGCAGAAGGGGGGCCATATCTCCGTATGTGCGGTGAGATTGTTTGACTTTGTTTAGACTACCTTGCTAGGATATTGGTGATGTGGGGGTTTGCAAGGATTGCAGCTTGAGTGTTGATGGGCTGGGGTGTGGTGGCCTGATGATGGGGCGTGTTAGTACGGGGAAGAGGAACTGGAGACGATGCTATGACAGAAGTATGGGGTAAAGCATAATGTAAGTAAGATCTATCCATGCTGATATCGGGCGGCCGGGAGGTGGCAGCTCCCGACAACTGGAGCTTCAAGTAACTGACAGTCGGAGTTTGGGCCTAACAGCATGAAGTAAGGTTCTGTGTGGCTTTTATTGGGTCCGGGACAAAGGAGGACAACAAGGTTGTGGATAAGGGGCTGACAGGCTGGAGGAAAACGTATAATAGCATTGAACAATAAAATAGAGCTCTTATTCATCTTTTGATTAGACAGCAGGAAAGAAGTTTGGTCTCGCTCACACATGCCTCTCCTTTCGAGATCACTCATGTCAAAACGTTCCACCATGGCAGAAGAAAAAGGCAATCGCACCAATGTCGACTCCGATTCTGACCGTCTAGATGCCCTCAATCGGTTCCGCTCCGCAGCGAGCATCAGCATGACGCCGGAGCTGTTTGAGAAGCTGTATTTGGCGCCGCAGAGCAAGGTCAAGGGACAACTGAGAGACACGTTTGGAAACCCAACACCAATGTAAGCAACGCCCATTGGCTTCACCACATTTATAACAATTGCCCAAGTGACTGACCATTGATCCCCTTGTGGCTGTATAGTGCCCTTGTCGGTTTCCTCATGGCTTTGACGCCATTGTCGTGTGCTCTCATGGGTTGGCGCGGTGCGGGCGGCGATGGTGCGGCAACAATGTATGTATACTGAATTAATCCCATATTTCCGGCTAGAAAAAGTCACTAATAATTGAAATGCTATCAGCCCGGTGTACTTCTTCCAAGGCGGCATTCTCATGACTCTCGGCGGTCTTCTCGAATGGATTCTCGGCAATAGTTTCCCCGCTGTTGTGTTTTGCACATTTGGTACATTTTGGCTTTCCTATGGAGGAGTTCTGAATCCCTCCTTTGCGGCATTCTCTTCATTCGCAGGCGAGAATGAAGCTGGTGCGGAGGGTCTGAAAACAACTGGCTTCAATGCTAGCCTAGGTAAGTCTGTTCACCGCCTACTATTCGTACTTTTATAGCTTGATACGATGTTCTAACTCTCTCTGCCATGAACAATAGGCTTTTGGTTTCTCTTCATGGGACTGCTCTGCATCATATTCCTCATCTGCTCGCTACGCACAAACGTTACCTTCTTCATCATCTTCCTCAGCTTGACTATTACTTTTGGACTTTTGACAGGCGCCTTTTGGGCGCAGGCGGAGGATTTTACGGGAAACGCTCACTATGCACACAAACTATTGGTGGTACGTACGCTCTTAACATATATAATACCTACCCAATATTTCACGAAGAGAGCTACAAGGAACTGATTTGTTTGCAATGACATCTAGGGCGCCGGCGCTTCAGCTTTTGTGACATGTTTGGCTGGATGGTATATTCTTCTAGCCATTTCGCTGGCCATTGTCGATTTCCCAATACAGATTCCTGTAGGAGACTTGAGCAATGTGGTCAAGGGAAGATCTATTAAAGAGAGGTAGTAATGAAGGATGATGAGCCTCCTCTGTCATAATTTATTTAGTCTAAAAGTGTATTGTCATTGCCAAACCATTAATATATGTGGAGATAAATCAACTACGTCAATATCAGCGAAGGTGTTTGAATTGACCTGTAGATATAGGTTGACGATGGAGAGATATAGCGCTCCCATTTTCCACTCGAGAAAATAGCAGAGAATGGGTTGTCTAAGGGCACTTTTAAGAAAGATAATACGTTCCCACCTACTACGTTGCACTTGATGTCACTGTGCCATTGTAATAACGCTGGTCATATCATTTACATTTCTCGCGTCTTTCGAAGTATTATCACCTTAACTGGCGTCTTGACCCATTTTCCGTCTCCCATTTCCTTTGCATGGCGTGTCATAGCAGTAAATGACCTAGATAAACACTTGAGACATAATTTCCCAGTGTCATATCTTCCATCTACTCGTACGCGCCTTTGAAGATGCCCCTTTGCTTGATAATGTCTGCTATCACGCCGCCACCTACAGAGGTATCGTCCCGAGTGTAGCGTCAGCAAAGCTTCCTATAATATTTTGGTGCTTAGTCCTACTCATTCGAGAGAGATGTCTTTGATTTCAGTTCTTCTAGCAAGAACTAATTATGTGGAAGCAGATGTTGAAGGATCATGCATCTTTTACTGGATGTAAAGTACCTCAGCCTTTCAACAAAGTTATATATTTTATGACGAGTCTACTAAAACGAAGAGACTTAGCAATTGACTCTCTATAACGTCTCAAATATTTCCATCTAAGGTGTTATTATGATTGATGAAGATATAAACCTGGATTAAGCTGCATCTTTCAAAGCCTCTGCAATATATACACCTTACCCTTCCTCAAACTCATAGAAGAAGCCTCTCTGCAGATAATTTTTATCATTTTACATATAAGGAACGCCAATATCTATTCGACTGTCCTCTTTTTTGCCCGACGTTTCTTTAGACTTGATCAGCTGTAGCTTATCAAAATCACCGATCAAGAGACTATTGTTTCACTGCAAGGAATTATACTCATGTTACACAGTCCTTCTTCCTCTGAGATTATACAGATCATGCAAACCAAGCCTTAAATCTCGAAAAGGCTCTGTTTATAGCCGCTGACGATACACGAAGCTCAGATCCAGTTAAAGCTCGAAATTAGCACATATTTTGTGCTACCACTTGATTGAATCAAATGTTACTTTACCATTTCGCAGTCAGAGAGATACTATTACTTCGAATATTAGGAGCTATTATCAGTTATCTTGTAGGTTAACAACACATATCCATAATATCTTGTTTGATCAGATCGTTTTCTCTATGTAATTTACTCATCCACGCATGATGCCCCTGCGTATACAACTAAACATACTCTAATCTCTATCTTTGAACAAGGAGAAAGTAATAAAGCGCTTGAAGCCCACTACGATCCATCTCTCTATCAGTTCCACTCCATGCCTTGCTTCTTCCTTCCTTCACCGCCTCCACACATCAGCCCGCATATAGAACTAGGCAGCAAATGGCAAGCAAACCCTCTTCCGTGTCCACCAATACATACGAAGCAAAGCCATCCAATTTAAAACCAATCTAGTCCAAACGCCGCCAAAGTCCTCATCCTATTCCCCATCCGATAAGCTGCATCAAGCCACCTCGCCGGGCACACACCTCCCAACAGGCCCCCCCTCAGCAGCAGGGAGAAAAGAATATCTCTCCGAGTTCCGAAAGGAACTATCAAAAAAAAAATAACAACGATAAAAAGCAAGTTTTTATTGGAAAATCCCCTGTCGTCGACACGTTTTAGCCCCCTAAACCTTTTCGCCTCTGCATGCCTACCGGCGCAGAACTCAGGGGCAGGCAACCCCCCAGTCGCCCAGACACGGGATGCCACCCACCCATGTCAGAAAAAACAAAAAATAGATAGTTCAAGCCTAAGCGCTATTTATTTAAGAGAAAAAAGAAACGAAAAAGCGCCACTGGGTTTACGAAATGAATTGCCTAAAGAGGGAAAGAAGAATGAAAATGATTGGCTCTTGCAAGGTGAGTGAGAAAACAAGAGTCGGATGGCGGACTGATTGGCTTAGCCATGTTTCCTCAGTCTGCCTGAGTTCGTGTTGGGCGTTATCTTTCAATGCATTTATTGTGTAGTAGTACTCGTATACTTTTTTAGTATGGTAATGCCCGCGATACTATGCGCTTGGCTAATTTAGAGGTGCAACTAACCATTGAAGCAAATACGACTTTCGAGCTCCAATCATCTTAGACCAGGTCATCCGCAGACGGGCCCAACGGGCGAAACTTCCAGCCGCATTCCCTCCCAGCGAATCAGACGCATTGATTTGCAAGCTGAACACGTAGACAGCTAGGATATCAATGCTTGCCAGTTCATCATCACAGCTGAAATATAGGCTCAAAAAGATTGGGGGCCCTTCTCACGGGGCTATCCAAGCAGTCGGCACTTTGCATCCTCCTTCTCCTTTTCTCTCAGCCGCTCGGCAGTTCGTCTCGTGACCATCTAGACGAATCACATGTCGCTGCGCAGACCGTCGAGAAGAAATTAACGGTTCTGAGACAAATCTGGGCCCACAGTCCAATACGCTACACCAGACAGCCCAAGAACTTCATTCATTCTCATACGTCAACACCCACCCCCGCGCTATATCAGTCCATCATCTCGCCACAAACACCGCCATTCGCCGTAAAATAGCGGTTTATTACGAGTACATCGGCTAAGCAGCAGCTGTATTCGTATAGCAAGCTGGGCATTGATCCCGGAGGAGTAGTACGTGCTGCTTTTCTCGGCAGACATGCATGTTTCAGCCGCAGATTAAGGCAGCAGTGGCCCCAAGACCAGCCAAGAACCAATGACCCTTGACCGATCTCGAATCCAAGCACAAGAAGCAGTGATCGTACAAAGCACGGCAAATTGTCTCCATCCTCTAGTCCTCCGGCATCTGCTTTCTCCGATGCAGAATGCGAGTACGTTTGCTAGGTCCAACGAATCAGACATACTACTTGCACGCTCTATAAAGTACGCCATTTAAATATCGGAAGACTCTATCCGGAGAGACGGTGTACGCCGGCTTCTTCCCCGGATGGACCAGCTGTGACACCGCGCGAAGGAATTGTGCCGTCTCGTAGCTAAGGTAGTTGTGGTAACACAAGTGTAAAAATAGCCGTGCTCTAGGCGCTCTCGGCGCTTCTCATTGGCATGCCAGTAGCGGTAGCATGATGAAGAAAGCTTGACGGCGCATGTCTCGGCTGTGGCTGGAATCACTGGATTTGATAATCCCTGTCAGATGTCTCAAGTCACGTTGACTTACGTTCCATGTAATATCTGCGAGGAAGGCAAAAAGATAGGGAATCATACAACCATGAGCGCACAACTCTACCATAACACACGCTGCTATTATACCATGTCTATCTACTCTTGCTATTGTTGCTATTGTGTATAACAAGAGTGTTCTGTAATTTAAGTGGTGTTATTCTATTTGTGTGTATATTTTAGGTACTCTGTTAGTCGTCATTGTTTTCAGTAGCAAATCATCCAGGCAGAATGGGGCATCTATTCCGAGTCTAGAACTCTCAGGGCTCCCCGCCAGTACCAATTCGTAGTGTTAGGGTCAGCCTTTCGTGCTTGCTCAAAGGCTTCACGTGTACGAACTCGAAGCTGACGCAATGTAGCAGCGACATCCTTAGACTTAGACTTTGTCTCATCTTGGAGTTCCGTGGCCGGAGGTGGTTGAATCCGCTGCGGCAAAGAGGCATAGAGCCAAACCGTGTGAAAGATGATGCATTCGCAAGGCGCCCCGGCCTTCTGCTGAGCGAGGTTGACGGGACCTGCACCCTCTTTCAAGCAACAGTTGATGACTAGATAGTTGTATAATTTAACGATGGCGTTCGATGTCTCAGGATTACCAGCCCATACCACGATAGCATCACTGGTGCTATCCTCTGGCCGATAGGTCACCCATTGGTCTTTCATGGTATCTCTATCTGGGGTCCTTGGCAATGGGTTATATGCATCCCATGGCTGCACAGTGGTCAGCGGAGACTTGAGCCGACTCATGTCAGGGCAGAACCAAAGATCCAGATGCGGCCTTGGCGACAATGGCACCTCTTCTAATGGACTATCGAAAAAACTATATTGGGTCTCGTCAAAGTTCATGAGTCCCTCAGTGTCGTCTACGTCCAAAGATTCCGGTTCCATTTCTAATGTTAGATTCCGGAGGCCACGCACCAATCGCAGCGACTTTCCTGGCCGAGACGCCTCGGTTTCGTTCATCTGTGTCACATAGGACTCTTGCTGGCCCAATTGCTGAAGGAATAATACCAATATTTGAACGAGGGGGCCAAAAGAACGGCGGGGGACACAGGTTAATGTCAAAGTCTCCAGCCGGGGATTCATATCCGGAACAAAAGCCAATGGGTAAGCAAGGTTAAGACGAGGGAGTATTTGCATTTCTGCCATATATGTGCATTCAATAGAAGAGAACTTATCACAACGGAGGGTAGGAATATTTGTGACGAGTGAGTGATGTATCCTGAGGGACCGGAGATTGGAAGACCATACAGGGCGAAAAATATGCGACATGCCCAAGAAGCCTTCTAATTGCATTGCGTTGGATGGACACAACGGATGGCCTTTTACTGCGCTTGGCGGGAACAAGCGCATTGAATCGCAATCGAAGTGCTCCAACTGGCCATAGGATTCCCGCAGCATCCTTTCCACGGCAAATGCAGAGAACTGGTTGCCTGATAGGTGCAGATGTGTAAGGCCTGAGTTTGGTATATGATGTGCCGCGTCTGTGGCGTCATGTCTATACAAGAGACGCAAGACACCATCGGCCATGTCCGAGCGTACAGGGACAGAGCCGTCAGACCGCGTGATTTCGTTGTTTGCATATGGCGGAGCATCCGCAAGATATCTATCGTCTGGAACAAACAGAACGCTTTGAGCTGTCTCACGAAGCATGAAGAACTGGCCATGGCTTCTTGTGATAACAGGAAGTCTCTCCAGGATGCCCTCTACCTGAGCACGGGCGTCTGATCGCAAGTTATTGTTTAGGAGCATGGCGCTCAGTATATGTTGAAAAGCGTCGTCAGTCAGCCTATTGCTACTCACATCTAGGCTCCATAAGCGACGGCCGAGAACAGCTGAAAAGCCAGCAAACGCTGTGGAACTGATGCCTTGGCGGCGAAGCTTGAGAATACGTAGTTCAGGCAAGTATACGGGCTCTAGTAATTGCGGAGATACGCTGGCAATACCAGATACATCCAAGAAAACTAGCCCGCGGAGCGAGTAATTCTTAATGAGCCCTATGGGGACTCCATTTGGACAATTTTGGACGCTCAACATGGACATTTTCAGCTGTCGATTGAGGGTGGCGCCGCTGCGCTGAAAGCGCATTTCCACGTTAGGATTGTTGTCCAGGAAAACGCTCTGCAAATTTGGTAATAGCTCCAAGGCTCGAATGACGGCCGTTTCAGTGAGGCCGAGATATAAGCTAAACGCATTTTCTCCCGCCGTTGCTCTTGCATCCAGCACGCGGATTAATGCGCGAGTCTGGGCTGTGAGCTTATTCAACTTGTGGTCAATGAAGACCATCCACCAGGATGTGACATCTATTAGAGAGAAGAATAGTTAGCTCAATTACCTTTTCCCTCCACTCCCTCTAATTCCTCCAGTGTCTGTACTTTCTCTACTCTGTATTTTCTCTCCTTCCTCTCCTTTCTCCACTTTGCCTCCTTTCTTTGCTTCCTCTGATTTCTTCGCTTTCCTCTCCCTCTCCATCATTTTGAGTGTCTCCATTATTTACGATGCCTGATGCTGAGGCCAGCTTGATAGACTCACCACTGTCTTCTCTCCATCCCAAACACCCAGACGCCATACGGGGGTCCCTCCATATCCTCGGTGCGAAGACGGACCAGAAATGGCGGTTCACACAGCAGAGAGATGGATAGTCGGTGAATGCCATGTATGGAGCCGCAAGCTGCAGCCAGTCGCCTCGTGAGGTGGCCTGCTGGTACGATGGCAGCACGTCCACTTCCATGTTTCAGGCTGGCAGCGGTCCTTTGAGATGCATCCAGCCGGTAGTTAGCCTGCCGGACTAGGCATGCGATATTGCTGCCGCTGGAAGTGGATGCGAGAATTAATTCAGCTTGGAGGTTTACGGAGCAGATGAGCCGCGCGGGCGACGAGGATGGGGTCCTAACGTGGCGCTGGCCCTGTGGTGGCTATGGCAGCTTGACCGATAGCGCTAGCCCTGCGGAAGCTACCACTTTGCACGGGACCCAGATCTAATAAAGGACCAGTGGGGAGCAATTAAATGGGGAATTCCATGGCATTAGCATCAGCCATGCTGGGATCATACTGTGAGAGTTGTTGTGTTTAACTAGTCTACTATAAATACTTCTACTATATATATGAATCATAAATGCTCTTATGACTCTGGTGTTCTTATACCTATTCTTGGGGCTAAAAAGCCAAGTTGGGTACAACGCCGTCGTCGGTTTTAATAGAGTCGGGCTGTGGGGTCGGGAGTCGGGAAGTGGTGGCGGCTCGGGTATAAAGGCGTGCTTGCCACGGTCAAAGCTTGGGAACATGCATCTCATTCTCGTCGTTTGGTCAAGCGCGGCAAGAGCGGTGGAGCTGTTTGTTAGCGCTGCTAGGAAGGTATGGGCCACATGCCTAGCAGCAGTATACCTGCGAGTACGGCCATCTGGGAGTGTCGATACTAAATTCTCCGAGTAACTGCTAGGTACTCTACCTAGACAGCGTGTGTAACATATGCTGTTGATGTGCGCGCTTCCTTCCATGTCATGTCATACAACAGAACCAGACACGCGGATCCTGTCTATACCCACCTCACCTCAGGCACTCTATATGGAACACTCATGCTGTCATTTACTATTACCTAGTAGTGCTGTGCATAATGTAGGTACCTACACCTTGCCAGCACCTGTACAGCTGATCGACTTCGTACATGCGACAGAAGAATGCCATCGTCTGCAAATGCTGGCCACATTAGATTGGCATCTATACAGCCTGCAGCCTGCAACTGGTAGCGCTTGACGCAGTAGACCAAGGCTGGTAGCGCGAGCTGCGGTCAGCGCCCGGCGCCAAGTCGAATGCGCTGGCTCGGTGTGAGAGATACATTGATGTATATGCATGTGCTGCTAAATTGGTGACCGGAGATGGCCTGCATTAACCACTGGCACGCAGCCCAGCTAATGCAGCTATACGGGGCAGCACGCTCTGCTCGGTTCCTACATGTGCTGTAACACCCAGCACACATGTACATATGCACTGGGAACAGCTACGCTCTACCTACTAAGCTGAGTACACATGGCGGTGATATCACTGTACTTTGTGCATTGGTACCCAACAGCTGCTGCTCCATTGCCTACCTGGTACTCCACAGGTCTTTTTGCCTCTGGGCCAATCATCCCGTCATGTACTCGTAGATGCAGGTGATGCTGCTTCTGCTGTAACCTCAGCCCTGTGTTCCGAGGCCCTTGTAGCTCTGGACCTGCCTTGTGGCTGCTCCATAACGGCTAGATCGCTGCCACGCTGTGCGCCACAGCGGCCTGCCATGCCTAGCGAGCGCTAAGATTGCGAAGCGAAAGCTTCGACGTAGCATCGAACATGGCACTTTAAACCTCGCCGACCACCACCGACGGCCGGAGAGACGACCTTCTGTTCGGGTTTGCTTTTTTTTTTTTTTTCCTTTCTTACCGAAAGCTATAACGTATGGACAGCTACCACGCGTCCAATGTATGTATCCAGACTAACTAGCCAATATAGTGCATCAATGAGTTGTATAGGAGAGCTTAACCCTCTCCATCCTAGTGCCATGTAGCAGTCCGATGCCACCGGCAGTCTTGGACGATATACCGCCAATTGGCAACTGAAACAGCCCATCAGCCTCAATTGACAAACTTCAGGTGCCCTCAATGCCCTCACCGCTCAGGCTTTGCGGTTACGGCGTCATCATGGCCTCAGCTCTCAACCTATCATTGCGTCTAACCTACCTCCATCTACCCTATGACGAGGTCCGATCCTATCCGACGCACACTTGAGCAAGGCATTTGTGCCGAATTTCAAGCAATTACGTACAGTTCATCTTCTGGTTTGGATACTGACACCTCCGATACGCACCAAACAGGCCGGCGGCGAGCCTGTCTTGTCCATGTTCTATGTGTGTTTGCGTGGTCATACATACGTACGTCCCCGTATGATGCTAACTCATACAGCTGTTGGTTGGGCTGGATTCAGATGGGCCAAGCGCCATACCAATCCCCATCAGCCCGACGGCACGGAACGGTCCCGGCATTCCATATCATGAAACTAAACTCGCTAAGACCGGCCATGTCATACAGCTCGTGCGCCTCCGGCCGCTGTTGAGCCCGACCGGTAATTTGGACCCAGCCCACGATGCCCATCTACTTGAGGGACTACGACGACGGGCCAAGACGGATCATCCATAATGAAGTGGCGTTTGTGACCGCGCTAAGAAGAGAAATTAGGCAATCCAGCTCTCATCCAGGCAGCCACTTCCTTGGCGCTCTTGGCCAACATGTTATTAACACTACATGTATTATGGTCACGGTTCACACAACGACAGACATGCGAAAACGGTGAGAAAAAGAAAACAAAATTGACCCGACAGCTTGGCTTGGGAGCGTGCCGTTGCCTTGCCTTCCCGCCATCGCACAGATCAACGATCAGCACGGCCATAACCATAACGCCCAAGTTTCAATTCCCTCGTCACTCGTTGGTCCTCTAATTACTAGTACTTGGTTGGTCCGCTCCCATGGAGTAGATATGGCTAATAATTCTCATACGATCGGTACTCATGTGCATGTATACACTTGCATAACTAACGAGCACGTATGAAACGGCCGTGCAGAAACCCCGTGTGTGGGCTTATCTGCAGCCTGTGTCTGAGACTGTGTTGTGTTCAGACAGCCATGGTTGCGTGCGCTTGAACATCGAGAAATCGCAGTTCTCGAACGGGGGATGAAATCTGCTTCATGTTTTGCCTATAGACAAACTCTTGGCCGTTGCACATTTTTCCATTTCATTAATAGACGCCGGCACTGAGACCCTCCCAAAAAAGGGGGCAGTTCTACAGTATTATTACCTTGACAATCATCCTTTTTCTTTTGACTGACGTTAGTACTAAAGCAGGTCTAAAATGCTAAACTCACCTACTACTACGTGGAGGTTTCTCAACCAATATCCTAATTGACTTGGCAATCTCTCTCCCTCTTATTTGCACTGCTCGTCTCAATCTCAGCCCTTGGACCAACCACACTAGCGATCGGGGCTTTGAGCGGACATAAGAGATAGAGTTGAAGTCTCTTTTCTTTTCAGCCTCTTTACTTTCGGTTGCCATTATCGGACATGACATGGGAAGAGTGGTCCAGGGGGCCACATAGAAGCGAAGTGTCATCATAGGGCCACATCACCAACAGCTTTGCATGTCCATCCATACCCATGCTTATACATATGTAGTCACATTGACACACTCGCGCTTAGTATAGAGAACATGATGAAATTGCACACAGCCACCATCGGCTTTTCGCATACCCGATCGAGAGAGAAAATCGCACTGCCGAAAATCGAATGCTCCCATCACGAATCTTCCCTTTCCCTTTCCCCAAACCTCCATGTTATGAGGGTCTCTTCTTTCTCCTCCTTCATCTAGATCATCTCAGAATGCATATCCACTTTGATGCATAAAAAAACCGTCGTCCATCCTCCTCGCATAAAAACCTTCTCCAAGACATTCACATGTGCGCACAAGCACCTTGATTAGCACAGCTGCCAACACACTTCGGCGCCTCTCATTCGCTCAACTTCACTTCGCTCTTCCCACTGCCCCCACCTCTTTTCTCCCCTTGATCTTTCCTCTGAGCCCCCCCTTCTCATCATGCCTGAATACACATCGCATCCCTAGCAAAGATAGATGCTAAGTAAAATAGTAGCAGTATACCATTTACGAGTAGTAGTATTGCCTACATGTGGCTAGGCAGATCTAAGACAAGAGCAAAAGCAAAATTCCCACACCCCCGCTCTTCCTTTTTACCGTACAGGAACAAGAAAAAAAAAAGACCCCAGGAAAAAAAAAAGGATTCAAGGATCTGCGCGTAGCTTCAAAAACCCTGCCCAGCCTTTCTACTAATGCACATGTACTTTCGCCAAAGCAAGCCGATCTCATTAGATACGCACCGCACTATGGAGCCTCCAGCACCAGCATCTCACAACCGGTGAAGCCTTAGTTGCATTAGTAGTGTTGCCAGCTTTTTCGCCCAGCCCAAAAGCCCAAGGCTCGTTCTGTTCTGGCACCGTTGTTCAACTCTCTCTCTCTTCGATCAACTGCGAGTTCTAGACATTCGACGGAGTTGCTGCTCTCACCGGTCGCCGAGGTCCCCCGTGATTTCGTGCTCACCCAATCCTGTTTAGCTCGCGTTGAAATGTCTCTATTATTTTTTTCGCCCCCCTTTTTTTCTGGGCTTGCTCTCTCCTCGGTGTTGATTCAGGCCGGCCTATACTATTCCTATTCCTGTTCCTATTCCTATTCCTCTTTTGTTCCCCTTCCAGCCCCGGAGGCTGGGGAACCAACTTCCGGCCCCCTCCATTTGGTCCTTCTCCTTCTCTTCCTTTCTCTCTCTCTCTTTCTACCCACCCCTTACTCACCGTTTTAGGCCGTTAGACTTACCAACATGTAGTACTGGGAGGGAGGTGCTCCAGGCAGCCTTCTTACAAAAGTCTAGCCAACCAGACGCTGCTATCCATAGACTTGCATGCGTCAATTAATATACTTGGCTACTAAACAGTGGCCGAAATGCCTTCAACAGAGAGAAGCGGTGAGCACGATATCAAGGAAAAGGCACCGGAGATAGAACAGTTGTTTTATAGAGTCAAACTTCTTATTCGTCACAATAGTACTATATTATACATTTGTTAAGTGTATATGCTAATACACACCAATAATTTTTGGATACTGTAAAGCCATCCTGACAGTTCCGTAATAAGTCCCATACCGTCTCGTGTATCCTTTGGTATCAGTAAAAACATCAAACGCGTATCTCCCGACTAGAGTAAAATAAATCTGAAAATGGTCTGCTGGGTCCTCCGACCAGACATTGGGGAAGGGATAATAACAGTAGTAATAAAAACGTAGTTGGGGGCCAGTGGCAACTGCCACCGGGGTTGTTAACTGTGGTAGTGTAAAGGAACGAAATGAAATGAAAATGAAATAGTGAAAAAAAAAGAAAAGAAAACCAAGCATCAACCATATACGTATCCATCCACTCCCACCTGGGATATCAAGATTGTAAAGATCCACAGAAAAAGGCGCCGGTGTCTTTCCTTTTCCCCCGTATGTCCTCCTCTCCCACCATTGGTTAAAACAAGTGTATGATAAGAAAATTAATGGGAAAACAGTTTCCCAATAAATGCCAGGTTAAACGATATTGCTTTTGTTTTTTGTTTTTGCCTTTTTTTGTAAATGTTGCCGCCCGAGGCTGTGTGTGACGGGTGTTGAGATGGACAAAGAAAAGCCGCGAGCCGGAGCCATAGCCGCCAGACGGGTGTGTCGCGATTAGAAGAGACCAATGAGATTGGCCTCCCAGGGGCAGAGACTGTGATATCCACTGCATGAAAAAAGACATAGGAAAGGAAATTTTGGTGTGCTGTTACCCGATGACAAGCCCGCCACCTTACAAGCCCGTCATCATCCAGCTCGTTCCCGACGCATCGGCGTCTGTCGGGTGTGGCTTGCCCCACTGGGCGGACGGATAGATGAGATTGTATGGAATGGGCTCGAGCTGTCGCCTGAATCCATGTCCAGAGCGGGCAAGGTCAAGCCGTGTCCTTAGTAGCTGCCTGCACGCTTCTCGGGTGCTGGCATTCCAGCTGCGGGCAGTCTTGACTTGGGAGGCGCTCGCCTCTTACGGCTTCGCTCCTCTTGCTCAATAACAGGTACCGCAGCGGCGATAAACTCAACTCCGCGGTTGCGACTATTGGGACGAGCGTGTAGTTTGCGGTGGTTGTTGAGATTGTCTTGACGATTGAACTGGTCTTTTCCACAGAACTCGCAAGAGAATCGATTAGGGCCCTCTCCATGGAACCTGGTGAACAGATTAGTATTCTGCTACACCATGTTCTCTCATCGTGTAGAAATGTACTTACGTTTGCTTGTGACGCTTCAAGTGCTCATTTCTTCTGAAAGCTTTGTGGCAGTTGGGGTAGTCACACTTGCACATTGCCTTGCGTACAACGTCGTATGAGCCGGGGTCGTTCTTCTCAGGCACTACCTTTCGTTGCATGCGAATTTCCCGTTGAAGGTCTGCCCCTTTAGTTATGGCGGCATTCCAAGCATTCACCTGGTCTCTTTGACTTGGCAGCCTGTGCGGTGAAAGAGGTAGTGGGTGCTGGTAGTACGTCCGTCCCATTGGCGATTCTGAGTATCGCTGATGAAGGCTCAAGGGTTCGACATTCTGCGGAGACCGTCCCTTTGGTCCGAAGAAAGAAACGGGACTGTCATTGCTGCACCATGTAGTTCCATTACTCTCGGCCATCTCTGAGGGAGAGACACTGTGGGTAGGTGTCATGATGTAGGAGGTTGATTGTAAAGGTGCTTCAGTGTAGACAGGTACTGGGCCTGAGGGGGAGATGGAACCCATAGAGTGTGAGTTAATGTTGTTCACCTCGAGCATGTAGTCGTGGGACATAACGTCGGTCATTTTTCTGAGAGGTGTGGAAGGAGAAAGAGTGCCGTCGGAGGAAGAGAAAGACATACGCTCGTGCTCCGCTTTCACGGGACCGAACATGTACTTATGCATCACTACCGAAGGCGGTGTGGGTGTACTTGCAAACGACTGATAGGAGCCGTCAAAGTCCATTCTGATCTCGTTAGGTGTAGAACGACGAGAGATGGGTGTGAAGACCTCGTACGGAGAAGATGAATTAGAAGAAACTGAAGAGAAACTGCCGTTTGGTGGGCATTGTATGGCCAGATTGAAGCCAGAGTCCTCGATCTCAAATCGGTATGGCTCGGCGAGTTGCATCTTGGATTATGTTTTTTTGGGGGTAGATTAAGAATAAACGAGGGGAACGAGTGGCGAAACACTGCTTGAAAATGAGATTCAAACACGCTTCAACTCGGTGATGCTGGGTAATGATGATGATGATGAAGAAGAAGAAGACGAATCGCAGGATATTGAGTATTGAAGGAGCGTAAGTTGGAATCCCTTCAATATGGAGATAGTACTCCAAGCAAAGCAGAACGGTCGGGTAGGGGAGAAAGATTGATCATGCAGAAACTTGGGGGTTGAATGGATCTGGTTGGGAATGTTTGTTATTTACGAGGGCGGACCGAGTGAAGATATACAAGAATATGGATTGGAATGGTCCCTGGATATGCCTGAGACAAGCCAACCTGCAGATCAATCCCCAGAGAGCAAGAGTCTTTTGGCAGACAGTGACATAGTGACACCGAGATGGAAGAAAAAAGAAATGTGGGTGCGGTATGGGTGTTCACCAAAGTCAAGGAGTCCTCGATAGATCTCGATAAAGTCCGATCTGAAGGGGTGTGTGTCCAAGACCAAATCAAGCGAGGGCGAATACGGACGGATTTTTATCGCCGGCGTATATTATAGTCTGTAGTGTTTTGGGCATCTCAACTCTTATCCGTTTAGGCTGGGGGGGTGCCAAGGGATAGATGGGGAAGGGGGGGGGGGTTCAATTTGTGCCCTGTCTACTTAGTATCGCTCACTTACAGTACCTCGTACTAAGCAGCGTTTGTGTAGTAAGCGATATGTGCTAGTATTATTACGTCTCCATGTACATAGTATGGGTGGATGACCACTCTTACTGCCTGCCACGCAGACACCCGTGTGATGGCGTATCTCCTAAACGATTGTGGCCTTGCTTGCGGGGATCTACCACTTGGCAGGGCGCCTGGGACAGCTGTTGGGGGCAAACAGAGCTGGCCAGAGGCTGGACGCTGGGCCAAGCAGACAAATGTGCAGCGACAACAAACAGAACAAGGATATAATAAATGCATATGTGCGTATGAGATCCGTTTATGCGCCAAGTTGGTGTAACAGCGTGAGCCCAGCCATCAATTACAATAGCGATTAAGGCCCCGGCAAGCACTACTTGCCCACCAGCCTTGTATGCACTTGCATGCGGCCTGAAGACAGGGATGAAAGGCAGCGGGCCTACTTTGTACAGGCCACGAATATGCCGGCCAGCTTAGTTGAAGGCCCGGGCATCGGTTCAAGAGTAACCAAGCCAACTCGTACGCCAGCCCGTACAAAAGCAAAAAAGGCACGCCCACATAAGTCTCCCGTCACTTTTCGAGGCGGTGTCGCCAAGCCAGCTCGCGGCGAGCAATCCGTTGCTAGCTGTACATACATACACCCCTTCCTGATTAGGCCACTTAGTGCACTTTACCTTTGGTGGGCCTCCGATCGGATGTGCCCGGTTGGCCAGGGTCTCTCTGCGTGATCTGCTGCCATTGGTACGTTGGGCATATTAGCGGGCGGATCTCATCTGGTATTGCTCCGTGTCTGTGCTCCGAAT
This sequence comes from Trichoderma hamatum GD12, assembly GCA_000331835.2. Taxonomy (NCBI): domain Eukaryota; kingdom Fungi; phylum Ascomycota; class Sordariomycetes; order Hypocreales; family Hypocreaceae; genus Trichoderma; species Trichoderma hamatum. Next base: position 21,301 of record ANCB02000293.1, read on the forward strand.
ACTTTGTACTTGGTATATCTCTGGAAGATTAATATGCAGCTAGATCCCATACATGGATAATACAGTATAGGCAAAATCGAATAGTAACTACATCCGGCATTAGTTGTCATCAGTGTGTGGGTAGCCAGCGCCTTGCTTGCGATACACCGTGTAAAACCCACATGGTTAGGGGAGGGTTATCTCCGCCGTGGTCGCGGGGCAAAAGGTCGATTTGTCTCGTTATTGTGTCAACTCCAGATTCCCCGATCATCTTCTCTATAGCCATATCATACATAGAGATGGCTCCACTTTGTGGTGGTCTGAACCTCAAGTGGAACGGAGAGGCACGTTTGGAATGTGGGCACAAGCTGGCCACAATTTCATCTGCTTAAACACCGTCAGTAGGTGAAACATCTACCGTAACGATTCAAGGCGAAGAAAAAGGTCCAGTTTAGTTCAACAGCTGTTAAAGTTCAAGTCAAGGTCTTGATATTAAAACATGCAAGATGCAGATAGCGTACGTTAAGGGAAAGTAGAAAAGTACATGCATCTTTTGGCAGCCGTGAAGAAGTAGAGAGACGGGAGGGGAAGATGGCTTTCGGCGCGATTCCCACTTGGTAATATCTGCTTTTGCCACTGGCCAGGCGAGTGGCAAAGGTTCAGATGCATAGCTGCCAGAATACAGGCCATCCTACAGCCGTGCCAGAAAATGCAATTGAAGGCTGGAAGCTGCAGTCAACGAGTCAACGAGGCAATGTCAAACAGCCACGCCATATCGAGGACAGAGCTGTTTCGCATCGCCGTGGGCAAACGGCTGGAAAGCGTGTGGCAGAATCAGATCAGGGAAAACAGTAAAGGATGGCATATGGAGTCGAGTTTGACGCTCGCTCATACAAAGTCTCACCTACCAACCCTCTTCGTGAGGGTCAACCAGAGAGGCCAGAATTGGCGGCCCAGAGTCATGGCCAAGAACCCACTCCAGGAGCCGTCTTCTGCCAGGCGCTACAAGGCCGTCCCATCACTAGCCCTCCCTCTTGCACTTGGACGATCGATTTGCCCACCAGGATCAGGACGGGGCGCCCACTAGCGATAGAGTTCACGGGTCCCTGAGGCTGGCTGCGCTTAGTTTTTGACGGACCATCTCTTAAGGGCCGATATAGTCAGGGACCGCTCACTTGTTCCCGCCCAGCCACAACTGCCGGCCCAGCTTCGCAAGAGTGGTCCCCGAATCAACGCCGTATGCGCCTCAACGGCGGCCTGCGATGGTCTGTTATGTGGCGTCAGTTACGTGCCATTGGCACATGCAGGTGATTCAGAACAACTGCTTCCCCAGGCAGGACTGAGCGGGGCAGGCACTGTAGATATGCATATATCGGGGACGTGAGGATCCATAATCGATAAGTCGGCAGGTACATGGCCATTGTACATCTGCAGTGTTCATACTTGCCAAGCCGCATCGCCCTACATTTCATATCTTGACTGTGAATGATCATTATTGACTACGGAGCAAATCCGCAGACACCGTTGTTGCGCGCAGGCTAAGACCTATCGTCGCAGACTAATGCAGATAAAGTCTCTCGCAAACACGCCGGCCAAAACGAGGATCGGCCGCCTGCCCCAGCCAGCGGCCAAGGGAGGTGAATAGAATTGGAGCCTCGCCGGCGCTGATTCGCTGTGCGGCGTATCCCTGGCTTATGTGGTGAGTAGCGTAATATCCTATGTTTGACATCCGCCTGATAATTGAAGTCAATATGCGCCATTCAATAAAAAATGCGGCTTTACTAATACGCAGGGGAATACGCAGGGAAAGCCGCCCCGTCCCTTTTAGTGGATGACCAGCGCATAGCGCCGTTTTCTCCAGCTCCAGCCCTTCATAAAACATTGTCTAATAAGGGAAAAGAGATTCAGTTTAATCATTCGGATTTGCCCGCAGTGCCTTGTGCACAGATTTGTTGTTGTCAGCGCCTCGGAGAAGCACCACCAAGCCACGTGTTTTCTCCAGGAACCATATGGACAGCACAGTAACGCCAGTTTCACCATCAGCTAGATTGTACTGCGTATTAGACTTGTCATTAATTACCATGTCTCCCTTCTAAACAATCTCAGTACCCATAAGTTCTCCAGGTTAGTAACAACCCCTACTTAGTGTGGCTACCGCTCACCAGATTGGTTACAGCACTTGTGTTATCACGCTTCATTCAGCTGGCATCAGTTTTGTTCCCCTCCTGGCGACTCAACCTGTAATTTTGCCTTTCAACGTTTTTAAGGGCGCGAATCTTAGGTGGCAGCTCGATACCGGGCAAAATTTGTCTCTGTGCTCTTCGAAATACCACGACTAGGACAAGCATCTGGCACACTCCCGCCATGCTCGCTCTTATCTCGCGTCTTCTAAACGCTTGACGACTTGAGCAGGGTAGGCTTTAAACGAACATCAAACTACTCGGTTCTTCTAGCTGGAGAGGGCCTAGCAGATGCAGTAGTAAATACGCCCTTACACTGGCAATTATAATCGAGGCCGAGGGCCATTGAGGGTTCCGCTTTGGTAAGTGTCCTCAACGAGTTGGATACTGTTAACACCTGTTAATAGCAGATAACGATTCCAACCTTTTTTGAAGCACGCAAGTTCCAACTAGTCCAATTGAGGCGCCATACGAAAGCATTTGTATATGCTTAATTAGAGGCAATCCGTTGTGCGCTCGTTTGGCTAGCTTAAGCACCAAAGCAGTATTCGTACGGCCTCCTCATCAATTTCATCGAATAAGAAGCCATTGCTCGCCGGCTACTATTAGTGGCGCAGATCCGATCCAGATCCAAAGGTAGTATTAAGCTTTACTACTAAGTGGTAGTATTGGTGCCAACGCGGGTATCATCCGCGGATGCTTCGTAGCCGCAGTTATTTGCTTGCTCGGCAGTTGAGCTGGGCATCCTTTTTGCCGAAAAGTTGCTATTACATGACAGCAACTGGCTTCACTAAGGCGCCGAAGTTAAGGCTTTGTCATGATTTCACCTCTATGTTACGAATGATTAATCAGGAAAGGCATGTGCCCGTCATTCTCGTTCCATAACTCGACCAACGACTGCCAGCTATCAAAGCGCCGACCATAGCAAACACTCCATGGGGTGTATCACATCAATCATTTGGTACTACCTACCTATAACTGGTCCGATATATCTACACCCAACCCCAAACCCAGATTACTGGGCTGCTGTCGGGTAATGCGCTCTGGTAGCACGGCAGGACTGATGAGCCAACTCGTCGGTATTTTGCCATTGGAAAAAAATCTACAGCCGCCATCATATTATGATGTTGGGGGCGAGTATGTCTCAGTTTATGCAGCATCAGTGTGACAGCCATGACCGCATGCACATATCAGTCCTCCAATTGGCGGCTGATGCGTTGTGTTTCCCATTTAATAACCACAAAAGAGAGAAGGAAAATGAGCTGTGATGTGCACCTCTGTAAATCTGGTCCTCTCATCTTGGCGACGGAGTTCGGCCGAGTGGGTAGCAAAAGAATCGACTTGTCATATTCCTCGAGTTGCGCATGGATCGCCGCTAGGCTGAGATGGACGTGGACCGGTGTGGGCAGCCATCTTATTGGTGTCCGCGGCATTCATATCTCTCCTCGGCGCGAAATTTTGGCCCAGAATCTCTCCTCAGTTCGAAATTAGAGACACTGGCCCCACGATACATGGAAAAGCCCCGCCAATCGACAGGCCATATTCAGCTGTCGTCTCCCACATCACATTCAAAGTGTGGTTGCATACCCTGCAGCTTGATATTCAGCCTTAAGATCCGGATAGCTCTGGTTCCGGCCAGTCGCTTTCCTTTTTCTTCTGCTTTTCTTTCCTTTTTGCTTCTCCTTTTTTTTTCCTTTTTTCTCTCCCAGCTAGGCTTCGTATTGCAAAGGACGCCGCCATCCCATACTTGTTCTTTCTTTGTTTGTTGCCTCTCGCCTTGTTTACCTGTTTAGGTATATCGCAGCTTTCCCCCAGCGCCAGACCAGATGTAGAAATGACGGCGATGCTGCATGTAGGCTTGGGCTTGGCATGCTGCATGATGTTGATGATCTTGCTCTCCGGTTCAGCTCGTCAGGGTATCAGCCAAGGCAACCAAGATTTCGCTCCGTTCACAGGGAAATACACATGATGCGTCACATCGAGCTACTGCGCCTTGCCCAATTCGGATGCAACTAATCAGAACACGCTGCCTTTATGGCAAATCACATCACAGCCGAACAGTGCTTGCGCGTTCCCCCAGCTGTTAGTGTGTGTATACGACCAGGCATGCATGTCTCTGGCTGTCTGTTGGCTGGAAAGGCATCGGCCGATGGGCGGTGTCTGCTAAAACAAGAGGGACCTGGGCTGATGAAAGGAGTATGAGGGCAGAGACCTTCTCCATAGGTCCAGATGTGCATCAACTCATGGGCAGAATTACACCAACCACCACTCTCAGCTATCTCGCTAAGATGGTTTCAATGCTGTCGGAGACCGGAGTTGCTTTGTTGGTTGGCGTGTGTGATTGGGATTGCCGGCCCGCTCCCATCACCATGAGAATTTGGGGGCACGCTCATACTGTCATGGCACCCCCTCAAGGCAATGCAACGGAAATAATCAAGTCACGGAATGAGTTGGTTGGCCATTACCATGACTTCGCACTCCCATCCACCCACCACGATCCTCCCCACGCACATTCCCAGAATCTGGCTGTGCACCAATGCGCCATCCGTCCGGTCCGTCCCTCTTTGCACTGCTCTCCTTCGCAGCCAGCCGGCAATGATCACCTTGATGGACCCTGATGATCATCGGCTGTACCAACGACAACACCATGGCTACGTCTATATTGGCTGCTCAAATTCTCGGTTTCAAATTCTTGAAGAAAGGCAAACTAGTACTGTCTCGCTAGCTGGCTATTCCCTCGGCATTCCGAATTTTCGGATCCTCAGCTCACACAAGGCGCCTCAATTCCCCAGTTCGCGTAGAATCAACCACGCAGTCTCAGCTGCTCTAGTCCGCCCTTGGGAAGTGGGGGAATGAAGCTTCTCCTACTGGAGGAATCGTATTCTTGCTACTGGTGGGGTGGTGACTGAGGCACTTCCTAGAGCAGCGGGTGGAGCGATGGTCGAAGCCTATGTATCAGTGTGCCAGGAGCAGATGTGCATCATGCCGCGCTACTCAGACACATTCGGCGACCTCGAACAGGGGATTTGCGCGATTGCGCTTAAATGTGTCTAAGCTCCCTATGATCGTAGCCGTCTGTTGGTGCTACCCCATGCTCGGTAATGAACAGCCCGTGCTACAAGAGGTCTAGTAGCGTCATGTTGGCCGAGCCTGCTTCTTGATACTGCTGCTAGTAGTATGATTCGCAGATGTAGTACGCAGAGATGTGCAAGGCACCAGGTCAAAGCGCACTTCAAGGAGCTAGTGCTATGAAAAACTGATCCAGGCACGAGAGCAATAGGGACCAACGGAGCCGAGAACATGGTACTGGAATTATCGGGCCATCAGAGTACCATTTACTCGGTATTCCCCATGGAAAAATGATCAAGTACGTTTTCTTTGATGTTGGCAGGACACGAGAGACATGACGTGGCCATTGCATATCCATGCCATGCCATATGTCGATTGGGGTGATGGCTGTGATCGAATGCTATAATCACTACTAACCCAACTACACGCCCCTTATATTAGCCCAAATTACACTATATGTACTTGGCCGTATGATATATTACAGAGTTTGGGAATTGAGTGCTCAGTTATAGTCGCCAGTTCACTTCAGCTCAGCTAGCGGTATGAGGTCGGCGACATATCCATACTCTGATCAGCTAATTGGCTGATTCAGGGGGAGCTCTTAGCACGAGGCAGATGCATTGTCAGGTGCCTGCAGAGGGAGAAATCAACCCCAGGGAAGAACTTGCGGGGAGTCTCATACCAGGAAACCGGTTCGCGCTGCTACTGGCGATAGCATCTGCAGGTCTGGGCCTCCTTTCTTCGATTGACATGCGCACAAGAGATCTTTGAAGTGGGGAGAGAATATCAAGTCATCATTCTGCGCAGAGGTCTAGACATAGAATGTTTCAGGTCAGGTCGGCTTTATCGGCGAGACGATGGTGATATTTGTGCCGACAATGGTGGCCCACGCCAAGGCGTGTGTGTCCCTCGATCGGACATCATTGCGGCTCTCTCTGTCTCTGGCGTTAAGTCCATTTGACCGTAACCCGAATGGAGAAAAGTATTTGTAAAATGCCAAGTCACAAGGTGATGTAGCGCATCCTAATCCGCCGAGATTTGAGGGCTTCTCCTGATAAGTGAGGTCCGCAGAGTGGACTCTTTGTCCGGTGGCCTGGCGCAGCTGTTCCCTTACAGCTCGATTGCCAACAAAAATGTTTGCAAGTGGAGAGCGAAACGCAAAGGAAGAAAAAGAAAAGAAAAGAACTAGTTTAGCGATTGGTGTAAAAATGGCCTGATAAGCTGCTCTAGAATTGGAGAACTTCTTTTAGCGAAGCGAATGTGACAGCGGGAATAAAGGACCGGGAGAAGCGACCGCGATGGAAGATTCTGCGATAAAAAGACTTGCCCATACTTGCATTAGTTCCTGTATTTTAGTTGTTTATTTCTAGCTAGATTTAGTACCTGCAATCTAGCATCTAGTATGTCTGAGAGTGGCATGATTCTTGGCAAGGTGATCAGTATAGCATCGGGCGCATGCATGTCTCAGTGTGTGATAGCGACGGGTGACTGACTAGGATAGACGCCAGGCGGCAAGTTTTGTTCCACGAGATGGAATTTGCTACTGTAGGGTAGACTCAGGGCCGCAATGTAGGTGTTGATGGTTCTGTGATGATGCTGCTGAGAGCTTAAGTCGATGATCGATGTTGCTCGTGTTATTCTATCTTGGAGTGCACAACTCTGATATGGCAGAATAGAATAGAATGAGTAAAACATATGCGTACAACTGACAATTTTCTTCATATTCACCACAGCTGTCAATCTTTTCATGAACTCACCAAAATAGGGTAGTAGACATCACTTTCACCAACGCGCAGACTGACACTCATCCAAGTAGGCAAATTTCACTTTTTTTTCCTAATCAACTTTTGATATGTTATTCCAAATCCACATCCTCCCCAGCTGCGGCCACCTCCTCGTCCATCTCATGGAGAGCCTCTTCCATTTCCGCCTCTGTGGCCTCGAGACCCTCAGAGCTCATGAGCTTGTTATCCTTGTCCTCAGCTGTGTAGTGACAATATATTAGCATATGCTACAAAAGTTTCGTGCGACAAGAAAAAGCGAAGATACTTACTGCGTGGCTCGACAATAAGGTTCTCTTGTACCTCACAGTCGGTGAGAACGGAACCAGCACCGACGATACACCTCTTACCCAGGATACATCTCGTGAGCTTGCATCCCTTTCCAATAATGACGCCTTCCATGAGAAGACATTGAGATAGCTTGGCTCCTTCATTGATTTGGCAGCCAGCACCAATAACTGTCTCTTTGATGGAGGTCTTCTCTTCAACGGTGACGTTTTCGCCGATAAGGCTGTCCTGCTTAGTGATGGTAGTACGAGGCTTCACACCCTCGAGGTAAGCGACTTTTCTAGGGTGCGCAAACGGCGAAGGGGATTCAGTGTCTGCTTCCTCAAGAGAAGGGAGCTTCGCTAGCTGTAAGGAAACGGCTAAAAGGAGCTGTGCTGTGTCAACGCGGCGGACTATTGAGCCTGTAGCTCCCTCCTTGTGGGAGTGAATGTAGGCAAGGATAGACGGCGGCTCAAATGCAGATGCCGTTGCTGTAGATCCGTTCTTATCATCCGTAGTGGTATTTGCTGAAGTGGCCACCTTTGAGTTGTCCTGGTTGTCAGGGCTAGATTCAGTGGGAGATGAACGGCCACCGATGGATTCATTTTCCTCGCCGTCATCATCGCCGTTGCGCAAAACTTCGCCGAACTGAAGCTTATCTGCCAGGCCAGATTGCCATCCGGCCTTGGCCCACCAGCCTATCACATCCTCGCCAATGCTCTCCAGGCGCTCATTCTTTTTGATGAAATCTAGGATCCATCGAGGGAAGATGTAGATGTGTGCGTCTCTGTGATTAGTATACATGCGAACTCGAGGGTTGGCTTTCATCAATCCGTGGCGGATTGGAATGGCCTTTCTCTCCTCAGTGAGATCGTTGAAGGAGTCGGTAGGCATAGAGTAAACCAGTTTTGATACGTTCGGAAAGATGGATCCTTTCGGAGTGGCAGTTGGGGAGGAGGGTAGAGGAGCCGTGGAGATGAAATCTGTCTCTTCGCCCTTGACCGGCGCGCTGGCTTTTGTGTTGTACCACACACCAAGACCTCCGCTGTATCTGCTCTGGTGGCCGTTTGAAAGCTGCCGTGTCCCCAGGAGGCCCGTGAGGCTGGCAGATTTAACCATCCATGCCTGGAGCAGCTGTTCGCCAGCAAGCTCGCAAACGAGATCGCATGGCAAAACAACAAAATCGCCCGTCACTAGGTTCCTGATCTCTGGCAGCCGCAAGATTTCAGCTGTGCCAGTATTCTGGTCAAGGTCAGCGGGAGCCAAGACGTCTGGCCGTGGCAGCGGCAGTGCCGTCAGATAGGGGTTGGTGTTTAGAGCGGCTGTCAATGCTTTTGAAGCCGATGGAGGGCAGATGAGAGTTATGTCTGAGAGTTGTTAGCCATGATCCTACACACCGAGCCATGTTTTATATATTTTTCTCTATCACCACAACGATGAAAATACAGGTGAATGTTATGAGCGAATAAGAATATCCTGACTCATGAGAATCGCAAATTCTCCAATAAGGTGTCACTCAGTGTTGAATGAATGAGACAGGAGACAGGCATGACAAACGAAGCTCCCAAAAGAATGAAAATCACCTACTTGTGATGCCGGTGCGGAGACAGAAGTCAATAGGATACCACACCATAGGGCGGTTGGCAATAGGGAGCAGGGCTTTGGGGTTCTCATCCGGATTCGAGGTGAATGTAGGAAATGAAGAGCCGGGCCCACAGAGGATGAGGGCTTGTAGCCCGGTTGAGGCCATCGACAAGGCGTGAGGCATTCTGCTTCTCAGAGCCCCTCTATCGGACAGAAAAGCAGAATACGGCTGCTGAGACGGTTTGTTACCCGATTTATGAAGACCCTGAGACTATGTGTCCAATGGGACTAAGGGGAAATCGGAATATTGCTTGTTATACGCAGCTGGTCAAGATTTGACCGGGGTTGTGAATATCTTCAAGCTTTCCCCCACCTTGAAGTTTGAAGAGTCATAGCAGCACAAGGCTGAGATTTAGAATTTACTGTGGCGCAGCTTCAAGATGTGGCTAGTGCGCGCCGCCTTTTTGCTCCAATCCGAGCACAGCATTCACGTGCGTGCAGCCTCGGTGGCGCGGGATTTAAATTGCTCCACGCCGCGATTGCAACCTCGGGACCCGCGTTGGCGCGTTGCTGGGAAGATCGGGGGGACGCTCCACAATGTTGACATCCCAAGCCAGCTGAACCCCCAGCCACCGGATTGTTGCGACACACCTCGCAGCCGGCCTCAGGACCTCCCCCACTCAGCCGCTGTTGAAGAACCACTTCGTTTATACTTTGTATGCAAAGCACAGCATCTTGCAGCTCTCTACCGTGACCAGGATTGGGCATCATCACGATCCGCCATCTTAAGCTGGGCAGATTGCTATAGCACCGGCAAGCGATGCTACGCTCTTTCGTCTAAATGTCGCCTCCCTACGACAATCGGGGCTCCTCCCGCTCGCGGCGAGGCGTCTGGAGCCATTGGGTGCCTCTTGCAGTCACCCTCACCGTCGCCACGGCTGGTCTCGCCGCCTGGGTCTGGAGCCAGCGCAAGGAGAGTCCCGAAGACCACACCACTGAGCCGGATCCCGGCTTGGACTATGAGAATGCAGACTATGGAGAGAATCCAGCATATGGTGCTTCGGCAGAGAGGCGCAGACTGGCGCCGCCGTCGGATCAGGGTCGTCAACGCGACCAGAACTATGCGACTGGATCTGAGGCGGCAGAAGGCAATGCAGCAGGATGGGGATCGCGAGTAAGCAGCGCGTTTACATCAAACCCTGGGAAGACTGTTGCTGCTGGTGTTGCTGCGGCTGGCGCTGCAGTGGGCAAGGCGCTGGCCTCGATCCGTGAAGAAGACAAGCCTGAGCACGATGCGAACCCCTGGCCCGAAGAGAGAGAAGTGCGAAGAGAAAAGGGACCCGCTCCTCCTCAGCCTATCCACAAGAAACGCAAGACGGTTGCTGTTGTCATTTCTGCCGATTCTCAGTTTACAGACGATGACGATGACATTGCTCATGAACATGCCGTAAGTGCTTGATGCTCGTTTATCTGTATGACAGCTCGTGTTATTTTGGCTGCTAACCCGGCATTGCAGTCAATTCTTAACCACATTCCTCGCCACAATGATCTGTCTGCCATCAAGCTCTTCGTGCTCATCTATGCACCAAGCTTGAAGGACAGCACGGTTGATACCGCTACGAGTAATCGCCCGCCTCCTTCGGTTAGCTCGTCATTCTCTAACGTTGGATATGATCAAGCTCAAACACCCGAGGCAAAGAGCCCTGTGTAAGTCTTGAGTCCTCTGCTCCTTGACGCACGTCTTAGTCTATTGGATAGTATTAATAACTTTTTGCTACTAGCCTTGGCGCTACCCCGGAGAACACTCTGTTCAACGCCGTTTATTCAGAAGCACTGGCTCTTGTTGATAAGGAGACCATGATTCTCCCGTTCACCACGCCCAATGGCCACACTCATGTCCTCCGCCACCTGCAGCCCGATATCATCTATTTGCAGGAGTCTCTCTCTGGCGACAACGGCAGCTTCATCACTAACATTCAGACATGGTTGCGTCATGACATCATCTTGGTTGTAGGCGCCGAAGACGGATCCGGTGGTCTTGCCGATAGCGAATCTGAAGCTGAGAGAGCCGACAAGCCCGAGAAGTGGTGGCAGCGACCCGAGCGCGTCGGTCGTGGACGAGGTATCGTCGTTGTTGATAGCGTGCGCGTAAATGATGATTGGACCCGCAGAGTTCAAGGCCGGGAGTAAAGCAGGCGTGCGAGTTACGTTTGATGGTATTTATCAGGATATTTAATGAAATGGAATATACCAGGACGCTGGTTGTGTAGATTTGTATATACCTTAACTATTATTTGATTTGATTTATTTAACAGTGCTATTTATTAAATACTTACTTTGTAACGGCGCTGTTCCTTTGATGGCCATGTTTAAAGAGAAGAGAGATAAGAAAAGCGCAATGTGACAGCACCCAACACAAGGATATGCATATGATATTCGGCGCCAGCATTGCTAAATCACTAAAGCCATTAGTATTGGCCAGATATTCTGTTTTCTCTCTCTCCTCTTCTTCTTTCCTCAACGAAGCCCGACTTTCTCCCTCTCTCAAGGGTCAGTGAGTGCGAGCGCAAGACCCAGAAGGGCGATGAGCTGTCCATGCACTACCGGGGCACTCTGCTCGCCAACGGCAAGCAGTTTAATGCTAGTGAGTATCCATCCTGCCTCTCTTTTGTTTCACCTCGCTCGAGTTGAATGCCTTGCGACTGAAGCTAACGGCCTCTGCGGGTGGGATCAGGCTACCCCTTCGCCCTTTACTGCCTTTGCTATAGGCACTAGTTATCAGAATTGAATAAGACCATTATAATGCGTATGACAGCATTTCATGTTTCGCCAAGTCGCTGGCATCAGTTTCAACTCAGCATTGGGCTCGCTAGAGGGCCCTGCTACGAAAATATGTGCAAATGTAAATAAACAGAGAGAGCTGAGATATATCTCAGTTACACGCCAAATTGGCATTGTAACAATAGAGCAACAAAAGCCAATATATGTTCATTCAGCGCGGCTATGATGGGTGGGTTGCAGCATATAGCCCATGACTAATATCCTGGATTAGAAATTAGTTTGTGGTTCAGGGAACGTGAATTTGATGTTATTCGGCTCTTATAGAATGTGTTATAACCATCTCACGACCTCTGGCTGTATTAGATAACCTTTCGCAGCTAAGGACAGCAAGGTGGAGTCACGTGACAACAGAGCCTCTCAGCTTGGTCAGTCAGGTTCAACGTCCGTTGCACATCTCGTAATATCCTTTGAGCGCAACGGCAAAGTCGCTGGCAAAATCTAACTCTTCTAGACTCTCGTTTCTGCCGACGCACGATATATCACTTGCTCATGCATCGCTGCTGACTTTTATACACTTGCGCCGCCCTCCCCGGGCCTTCTGCACCAGCCGATCCACGTTGAGCGATCGTCTCCACAACCCACCCATCTCGCGCCGCGACTACAACATTCACGTTATCAACTGCGTCTGGATCTCCGACTGCAATTGCGGCGCAGGCGTAGACGCTTGCCATCGGCGCCGGGTTATACGCATAGCAGGCGCGGTGAGAAAAAAGCGGCAAGACTCTCCCTGAAGCCCACGCGCGCCGTCGTGGTGCATTCGGGGTCACGATGGCGCCGTCCAACGTCACCACTACCACCACTGCGGTGCAGCAAAACGCCACAGGCAAGATGAAGCGGCCTGTGCCTCCCGGCATTCAGACAAACGGAGCTGCATCGTCCGCATCATCGCCTTCTCCATCAATGTCCAATATCAAGCCCCCCGGCGCGAAGCAGGCGCCGAGCTCAGCCAGCGATCGGGCAATCACTGCCTCGACTGTGCGGCCCAACAACCGAGCCCGTCGCGATACTCTAAATCTGTCGTCAGGGCGAAGTTCAAGAAACAGCGCAGGCTTGCGATCGGTGTTTTTCGCGATGGACGATGCGGCTCATAATGAGCCCCGACCTGCAGGTACAGGATCCTTATCTTCCGTGGTGCAGCGATATCAATATAACTGGGACCTCTAACATATGCATAGTTGTGACCGATAAGTATATATTAAAGAAGTTTGCTGGGCGACCCCCGTCCTTAGTTGTCCATTTACATCCGAATCATTTCCGCTTCGATGGCCAAGATGGCATGTTCCAGTATAAGTCGCCTATGAGAATATTTCTTGAGCATACGAAGAATCGCACAATACCCCACGATCTCCTTCCGTACTTTCTTCAAGGGGGGGTGCCCTTCTACGAAGGATGCCTCATCGTACAGATCTATGATCACAAATCAGTGGCCCAGACAAAGGACATTAAGCGACCTTCGTCGGCTTCCAATGCCGTCGTGCCCTCATCTATTCACAACTATAACCAATGGCTTACTCCTTCGCCCTACGTTGCATATCCTAAAGAAGAACTGAATACAAATGAAACAAATGGAAAGCTAAAAGAAGAAGACTCCAAAGACACAGCGGACGGTGATGATAAGGATGCTGAAAATGAATCATCAGGTGTGCCTGCAGATGCCTCAACCAATAAAGCTGCTCCAAAGCCAAAAATATTCACTGTTGTTCTTCATCCGACGCCCGAGAGTCTACGAATGGACCTTTATATCAAGGCAACGACACCGCGAGGAGCAGGAGAAGGACGTGATAGTTCTGCGATGGCTCCTCCATTAACGCCAGCGACAGCGGTGCCACCGACCCCAACCGCATCTACCATGCAGCCACCTGCGAAGAAAAATAAGAGAGAAAAGAGCGAAATAGATGGGAGTAATATATATGCTGTCGAAGGACAGATATTACTCGCGACCGCCGCTCCTCTTTACCTTGAACCAACCAAGAGTATTGAGGAAACCATCGTGTTATTAGAGAAAATGTCGCATCCCAGCCACAGCAAACCTCCGCCTCAACCAAAGGCTCGCAAGCGCACAGTGGCAGAGATGGCGGCGGACGAGGCAGCGGCAGCAGAACTGGAGCGCTACATGTTGGTTTTGGACGATCGGTTGGCATCGAATGTCACCGGCGCTCAAGGTGGCGGTGGAGCAGATGGAGATGCTGCAACCGGTGCTGCTACATTCGAACCTAGATTTGAGCGGTTCAACGTTATTGAAGATATCAAGCGGGAACACGCCGAGAAGAGAGAGCAGGAGAAGCTCAAGCAGCAAGAGAATGACCGAAAGCTACAACTGCAGAGACAGCAGCAAGCTGCTGCAGAAGCTGCCCAGAGACAAGCAGAATTGGAGAGGGCCAGACGTGAACAAGCTGCGGCTAGAGAGAATCAACTGCGTCAACAAGCTGAAGCGCAGCGGCAAGCATTGGCCGCTCGAACTGCGGCGTCAACTCCTGTTGCTCAGGCTAACAACAACCAACAGCAAATGAATCAGACGCAGCACGCTCACCCTATTCAGAATGGGGTGGTGCCTAACGCTATGCCAAATGCTGTCTCGGCTGGTCAGCAGAATCCGATACCAAATGGCATATCTGGACCGGCCCAGGCACGGTTCCAAGCATCAATATCCCAAGCTCCAGTATCTTCTCCAATTGTCCGGCAGAATACGCCTCAAAATATGTCGTCGCCAATGGTCACTAGCGTTCCTATGCAGCAAACCAATTCCAGCATGGCGGCAAGCCCTCCTCGACCAGCTTCGGTTGTGCAAAACCCACAGATGGCGGTCCCCATGGCACATACTATGTCTAGAAACAGCCAGCAGAGTCATCCGTCCGGTACACCGCGCATTCCGCAGACAACGCCGAATATGTCTCATGCTACTCCGCTTAATCGACCTGCAATGGTTGCAACTCCTCGCATAACCCAAACGAGTCCTCCTCCTAACATGATGGCTCAGAATTCTCAGATGGGCCAGCCGATGATGATGAACAATCCAGGCATGGCTCAAGGCAACCCTCAAATGATCGCCCAGCTCACTGCTCAACAACGAGCATTGTTGCAGCAGCAGCAACAACATCAGCAGCAGCAGCAGATGGCGGCCGCTCTCCAGAATGGCAATTTTAATATACCTGGACAAGGCCAAGCTATGTCTCAACAGCAAGCGCAGATGATGCAAATGATGCAACGCCAAATGATGGCGCAGCAGCAGCAGCAGCAGCAGCAACAACAACAGCAGCAGTCCCAGCAAGGGCCTCAACAGCAACAGCAGCATCCCCATCCCCAACAGAATAATATGGGCAACCCACAGCAACAGCAGCAGCAGCAGCAATGGGCCGCGCAATATGCCCAGCAGTTACAAAATATGCAAAATGTTCAGATGCGCCAAATGGGTCCAGGGATGCAGGCTCAGATAGCACGGATGGCTCAGATGGGCCGGTTAAATGGGCAGATGGGCAATATGATGCAGGCTAATGGCCAGATGATGAATGGTAACGCCGTCAATGCCGCCAACATGCAAGCTATAATGGCCATGCAGATGCAGCAGCAGCAGCAGCAACAGGCGCAACAACAACAGCAGCAGCAGCAGCAAGCACAAGCACAAGCACAAGCCCAGGCCCAAGCTCAGGCACAGGCACAGGCTCAGGCTCAGGCTCAAGCACAGGCACAAGCTCAGGCGCAGGCTCAAGCACAGGCACAAGCTCAGGCGCAGGCTCAGGCTCAGGCACAGGCACAGGCCCAGCAGCAGCAGCAGCAGCAGCATCAGGGACAGACTCCTCAGCAAGTACAACAGGCCGCTGTTCAAGTTCAGATGCAAAACCAGGCGCGCGTCATCTACAACCGCCTCATGGCTGGGGCTGCTTCCAAATTTGGCGGAGCAGAAAATGTTCCACAAGAGACGGTAGATAAGATCAAGCAGTCATCTTTCGCCCAAGCCTCGCAAATGGTTAGGGAACTATATCAGCGTAGAGCGCAACAACAGCAGATGATGCTTCAGCAACAACAGCAGCAGCAGGCAGCGATGCAGGGCATGGGCGGGATGATGGGACACCAGGGAATGTAAATGTGAAATTGGCGAAGAGAAAAAAAAAACCCCCCATCACACGTCGAGTGAAGGAGCTTGAAGAAGTTACGAAGGTACAAAACGAAATGCATGCCATTTTGGGATACGTGAAAGTTGGGAAATTAGCCAGCTTTGGATTCTTGGTAAGGCCAACGAAAGCAGGGGACGTTTGTTGGCTTGTCTATTTTTTTTTTAATCTGGAGTTACGGAGGGAGGTAGGCTTATAATTTCGGCATCACGAAAGACTACCACGTTTGGGCAAGTCTGTTCTAATACCCCTATCAACGGAATGATGTTTTCTTGGGAAGAGGCAGGTTAGCCCCCGACGAACTTGCCATAGTGTATTATCGCTGTTTCTTGTTTTTTTTTTCTTCCATTTTTGTTTTACTCTTCTTCATTTTCTTGCTCTTTCTTTTTTTCATCTTTTTTTCATTCTTTTCTCTTCTCACGAAGAACTGGGCATATATATCGACTGTTACACCGGGTATGATATTAATGAGTTTGTTAAAACAGCAACTGGCGTTAGTGGAAGGGAGGGCAATTAGTTGTAATAGGGGGTCGAAAGGGTTAAGTACGTATATTTGTACAGAATACCTTTCAAAACATGTGTGTACCAAGATGCAATTCTGTCTTTCTCGACTTTCGTCTCATCCTGTGATCCAAGTCGGGTTGCGCCAGTAGTGACTGGCTGACTTATGATATGCCTGCCACATTACACGTATCATTTTGGCAAAAAAAAATTTAAATCTTTATTCGATTTCAGCTAGCAACATGTCATTGGCTTACAGGAATTTACAAATTCATTTTATGCGCCCCCTTTTCACCGAAAAAGCCGCACACCGTATGTTTCGCTTATTGTTTTGCTGAACCCTGTGGAAATGCACTTCCGCTGAAGATTGCCGGAGGCGGTGGTCACGTGCCCCGGCCTCATCGGGATGTATGACGGAACCAGAGGTCGGTCACGTCAACTCCATCTTTAGCCCCGTTTTGCTTTCGCGAAAGCTAGACGTGATCAACCAGAGGTGTGAAGGCAGATCTCGTGCATCCTTGTTCCAACAGAATCTCGCAGTCATTCTTTTCTAGAGCCTAGAATCGCCGCTTTGTTTTTCTTTCCGCAAGAGCGTCGAGTTCAGCATCTGCCTGCCGCCAGTCCTTATCGCCGCATTCTCTCTTTGTCTCGCCCGCTATCTCTCGAACTCGGCGTCGCCCCTGTTTTTTATCGAGCCCGGCCTTTTGCTGCTCTACAGTCACGATGCATCCGCCTCGGTCATCAGCGCTGCTGCTATCCTTTTTGCTGGCGCCCTTGAATGCGGCGGCCATGCTAGACTGCAAGAAAATTCGAGTGGATGAGCACAACTTTGATCTCTCGTCGCTTGGAGGTCCGCATTCGGTAGTGACGTCGCGATTTGAGGCTAGCACGAATGCTCACTACAACACCACTTGGACCGTGGATATCTGCCAGCCGCTGAAGAAGAGCGGAAAGGCGAAGACGAAAGACGAGTGCCCTAATGGAACAAGAGGTAAGGCACATTTATCGTTTGATTATGGGTTTCTTGCTCAGACTCCTCGGCTAACGTTGCTTGACCCCTTTTAGTCTGTGCCATTTCCCATTTCCTAAAGGGCGATCAAGACGCAGTCACACAAGTTGTCGCCATTGCGGGAGGACTCGAAAATGCCGGCGGATCGCAATTTGAATACGAGGCGACGAGGCTCAAGAGCAGCGACTCAAACTCCGATGCCCAGAAAGAAGGCCTTCGACTAGTTCTCAAGGGCGGCAAACACCCTCTCACCGGCCCAGTCTCCGAGCGGCGAAATCAGAAGGCCGTCATCGAGTTTCTTTGCGATCCTGACAAGACGGGCACCGAGGGCGAGTGGACTTCTGAGGATGAATACGAAAAGGCCCCCAAGACAAAGCGAGCGGCGGATGACAAAGACGACAAAAAGGACAAGGACGGCAAAGACAACAAGGACGGAGACAAGAAAGAGGGAGATAACAAAGACGATGATGGAAAGGGCGACTCGGCCGTCGAGCATCAGCTAAAGAACGAAAATGCTGCCCTCATCTGGGAGGACTACGCCAAAGAGAAGGATTTCGACATCCTCCGACTTACCTGGTACACCAAGTATGCGTGTGAGAAGCGTGACGGAGGAAAGGACGGAGGAAAGGGTGATGATCGCGAGCCCAGCGACTCCAGCGCCAGCTGGGGCTTCTTCACCTGGTTCGTTATTATGTAAGTGCAGCGTCTCCTTTATGCTGAGAAGGTCGATTGAAACCGTGACTAATGGCCTCTGTAGCGTCTTCCTTGGCATCGCGGCATACCTCATTTTCGGCTCTTGGCTCAACTACAACCGCTACGGCGCACGGGGTTGGGATTTGCTCCCCCATGGCGATACCCTCCGCGACATTCCCTACCTCCTCAAGGACTGGACACGCCGGGTGTTGAACACTGTCCAGGGCGCTGGCAGCCGGGGAGGATATAGCGCCGTCTAGTGAACGAAGATATACATGTATATTTTTCCATGGCACAGTGCTTGACGGATGGATGGGAAATAGGCGGGATATGAAATCGACGGCTGCGAACAAAGAAAGGTTATACAATGCACAATGCTTTTGGGGCTCTTGGTAATTTTTTGTCTTTTTTTCCCTTTTTTTTACCCTCCCCGATCCTCTTGTCATTGATTTTTGGCAAGACGGCGTTCTGGTTGCATACTAAGACCCGTTTGCGTTTGTTTTGGGCGGAATTTGTAGAGGCTGTATTATTTGTTTGGGTTCTCCTATTGATAATGCCATGACAATATGTTTATCATCTTTTGCTTTCCAACCAACTGTAGAGGCTCTTGGCATCATGGATTATATGATGCGAGTGGTGATATCTGCAGGCCTCCGGTATATGGACCAGCGGTGACTCTGCGTAGTGGCTAGACTCACACAGTCCCCATATTCCGGCTTGATGCCCCAGTTAAAAGAATGCAAAGCAATGACTCCATCGTTATCAGTGCTCACAGAAAGAGGCCTGCAACGAATGACTCAGATACCAGCAGGGCGGAAAAAAATTGATAAGTGTTGTCACAAATACTGTTTTTTGTCGTCACAAATACTGTTTTTTTGACGCTGCTGCAGGGGAAGCGATAGCGGAGCTTTTATCGATAACAATTGAAGCGCGCGATTGAAATTATACCGCTCTCCGCCATAAAGGTTAAAGCGCTGGCTTGCCCTCTTTATCTCATAGCTTCTTTGTTATAGAATTGGCGACTCGGTTTTTTCTATTCAGATCCAATGGCTTTCAGGGTGCTAGCTGGACGCCAGGCGGCCACTTTGGCTGCGAGCGCTAGGGTTTCTGGCGGACGATTCTTTTCGTCGACGAGGGCGGCTGCGAGCTTGTCTGATAGTGTGAAGCAGGCTATCAAGGTGAGTCTTGGAACCGGTGCATTTCTTTTCTCTCTTCCGTTCAATTAGTTCAATTCGTTGCAAACAATGTGGAGGGTGTCAATCAGGATCTGTAACATTTTTTATTTGATACAATAAGCTAATCTTTTTTCTTTTTATTAATTACAGCGCGATGCAGCTCTACCGAATCCCGACCCTGCAGCCGATTCTCCGAGCGCGGCCCTTGTGAACGACTATGCGCCGTACATGGTCGCTACCTACGCCCGTCCTCCGCCAGTGTTTGTCCAGGGCGAGGGCTCGTGGCTGTGGGACATTGAGAACCGAAAGTATCTTGACTTTACAGCCGGAATTGCTGTGACGGGACTGGGCCACAGTGATCCCGAGCTTACGGATATTCTTGCGCAGCAGGTTAGTAGCGCCATCCGATGAATATCGAGGGTTATTCTCTGGCAGACAAACTAACATATGAGCTGGGCAAATAGGCCGGAACGCTAATCCACGCTTCGAACCTGTACTACAACCCCTGGACCGGCGCTCTATCCAAGCTGCTCGTCGAAAAGACGCTCGAGGCAGGATGCATGCACGAGGCCTCCCGGGTCTTCATCTGCAACTCCGGCACCGAGGCCAACGAGGCCGCCATCAAGTTCGCCCGCAAAGCAGGCAAGATTGTCGATCCATCGGGCGACAAGGTCGACATTGTTTCGTTCAAGCACGGATTCCACGGCCGCACAATGGGCGCCCTCTCTGCGACCCACAATCCCAAGTACCAGAAGCCCTTTGCGCCAATGGTGCCTGGCTTCAAGGAGGGAACTTACAACGATGTTGCCGGCATCAACGACCTTGTTAATGAGAAGACTTGCGGTGTCATTGTCGAGCCTATTCAGGGCGAAGGAGGCATCTTTGCCGGCAGCGAGGAGTTCATGGTTGCCCTCGCCAAGCGATGCCGTGAGGTTGGCGCCGTCTTGATCTACGACGAGATCCAGTCCGGCATGTCGCGCACCGGCAAGCTCTGGGCCCACGGAGATCTCCCCAAGGAGGCTCACCCCGACATCTTGACCACGGCCAAGGCCCTCGGCAACGGCTTCCCCATCGGCGCCGTCCTGGTTACCGAGGCCGTCAGCGAGAAGATCCAGCTCGGCGACCACGGCACCACGTTCGGCGGCAACCCTCTTGCTTGCCGCCTCGCGCACCACGTCCTCACTAAGCTCTCTGCGCCTGAGCTCCTCGAGGGCGTTCACGCCAAATCCAAGGTCTTCATGGACCGCTTCTCCAAGCTCCAGGCCAAGTTCCCTGAACTCATTACTGAGGCTCGTGGCCGTGGTCTCATCCTCGGTCTCCAGCTCACTGAGGACCCATCTGCCATTGTCAAGGCTGCCCGGGAGAGGGGTCTGTTGGTGATTACGGCGGGCACGAACACTTTGCGATTCTTGCCGAGCTTGGTGATGACGGAGGAGGAGATTAATCACGGTTTGGATATTCTGGAGGAGGCGATTGCTGCTACCCGATCTTAGGCGGAAGAGATTTTCTGCTCTCTTAGCTTTTTTTTTTTTTTTTTTTTTCTTCTATCTTTGTATAATTGTTTGGCGGCTTAGATTATGATTTGATTTGGTAGGAGATCCTACAGTGTATAAAAGTTTTTATTATTCCAGAAACATATAAATAGTCATGATTTCAGATAGTCATGATGCTTATATACGATCCTACTAGCAAATCCACAGTTACATCTCATACGGCGAAAATGGAAATGAAATCATATGGCCAGGATAACTTTTGATAAGACGTAACATTCATTTACTAGGTATCCATTGAAATCTTTTTCATTATTTTTTGACCTTTCCAGCATGCACTTTTTAGCAAATGGCATGTGTCTTGCCATGCTTGCCCTGTAACGAGTGTACCTCGCCCTAAAGACGATGCTGTCAGCTCCGAGATATCCAGACGAAGAGATTGGGCTACAAGTTTCAAAACGTACCTGGTAGTGCCTCGTGGCATGGTGTCTGGCCTGCTGCTTGCTCTTGCCGTGCGACGCAACGTGGTCGCGAATAAAGGCCTCCTGTCTCTTGATCGTCTCCGCATCCGCATTATCCAGCAGTCCCACGCAGAGTCTGATGTCGTGGATGAGCATGTCACACCTGCTCTTGGAGAAGTCCTCTCGCACGACGACACGCAGCATCTTCAGCTGCTCGGTGTGCGGCGCCATGGTGTACGCAGGGACGACCCATCCCCTGGAGCGCAGATGGTGCGCGAGCGCAAACTCGTCGTAGTGACGGTCCTTTCCGCCCTCGGCGGCGCTCTTGAAGCGGAAGGCCACGAGGGGCAGGCCCTGGCCGGCGCGCTCGGACATGATGACGAAGCCGTCGCGCTCGAGGACCTCGGTGAGGTAGTCGGCGGTGCGGGTCAGGTTGCTCATGATGGACTCGTAGCCCCTCTTGCCGAGGCGGATGAACTGGTAGTACTGCCCGATGACCTGGGAGGCGCCCTTGGAGAAGTTGAGGGTGAAGGAGGACTGCTCAGCGCCGAGGTAGTTGATGTTGAAGATGAGGTCCTGGGGGAGGTATTCGTGGGAGCGCCAGATGACCCAGCCAACGCCGGGGTAGACGAGGCCGTACTGTTTGGGGGGAGAGGTTAGCGATCTGGGCATGGATAGATGGAGATGCAGACAAAGAAGGCTTACCTTGTGGCCAGAGGCGTTGATGGAGACGACTCTTGGCAGTCTGAAATCCCACTGAAGGTCGGGCAGGACAAAGGGGGCGACGAATCCGCCGCTGGCAGCATCAACGTGGATAGAGATATCCAGACCTCTCTCCTCCAAGAGATCGTTGATGCTCTTGACGTCCTCGTAGTGGCCGGTGTAAGTGGTTCCCAGGATGACGGCAATACCAATGGTGTTCTCATCAACCAGGTTCACGGCCTCCTCGGGATCAATGGTGTACCGGTCAGCTGTGCAGTAGACATACTTCTCCTCGACCTCGAAGTAGCGCGCGGCCTTTTCCCAGCAGACCTGCACGGCGGAGGACATGATGATGTTGGGATTCTCGGTGGACTTGCCCTCGGCCTGGCGCTTGAGCTTCCAGCGGCGCTTCATGGCCAGCACGCCGAGCATGATGGCCTCGGAGGAACCAATGCAGGATGTGCCGACGCTGTCGCCGCCGGGAGGGGCGTGGAAGAGCTCGCCAATCATGTTGACGCAGCGGTTCTGGATGTCGGCGGATTGAGGGTACTCCTCGTAGTCGATGAAGTTCTTGGAGAAGGCCTCGGTCATGAGCTTCTCGGCCTCGTCTTCCTACATTGCGGGTATTAGTGAGATTGATGTTGGAGCTTTGTGAAGCAGCAATTGATTGATTGAATGGCAAACATACCATGTAAGTTGTGACGAATGAAGCCAGGCTTTACAGATTAAACAGTTATATTAGCTCTTAACCTCTGTCATAACTCAATTGCAGCAGTTCGCGGAAAGCTTACTTGAGCTTGGGGTTGTTATCCAAGCTAAGGTGGTCCTTGATCATATGGTAGGCAACGTCTTTGGGCATCGCGCCGGCGGGGATGCTGTGCTTGGGCAGGTCCTGGCCGGCGAATTGAGAGCCGTAGACACTGGTGGTGAACTCATCCTGGTAGCTGGACAGCTTGACCTGCGAGAGGCTCTTGTGAAGGGCCCCTGGGGGCGAGAGGGAGCTGGAGCCTCTGACGGGGGGTGGCATTTGAGGGCCGGGACTGACAGAGGCAGACCGGTTGACGGCGCTGAGATGGACCATGATGACGGCTTGGGTAGAGCTGGTTTGGGAGAATTGGACAGTGGGAAAGTGATGAGGAGAGAAAAAAGAGAAAGAAAAAAAAAACTCAATTCAGGAGCAATGAGACGGAAGAGGGGGAGCAGAGGAAACGAGCGGGAGGGAACAGTGACGACGTTGCCGGTATTTCTACCTATGGCAACGCGAGGTCCATGCTACGACTCCAGTGACATACATGTACGAATAGCAACGCGCAGCAGCTAGTACTTGCATGGACTGGTGAGGGGTACCCAGTACTCGCTCGCTTCATCTCCAGCCCAGCTCGCATGGCTTCAGCACCCAATGACGGGCTGCCTCCTCGGCCGTGGAGCAGAGCCAGCCACAGACGAGTTGGCCCAGGGATGGGATAGCTGAAAGCTGAAGCTACGGGCGAAAACGAGGCATCAGTGGCAGTGCCGTGCGCTCCTGGTTGGGCTTTTACTTGCGGCAGATTAATTGACGCTTGCAGTATGATGCATTGACTGCTTTTGGTGCCTTGTTTCGTTTGCCCCCCTCCCTCTCTTTGTTCTCGTCTATGCAATGACGGGTCAATTACATGGTGGACGCCCGGTTTAGAATCGCCCGGGAGAGGTAATAGTTGGGAAGAGGCAATCGACGATTGCTCGTATATGTGCTACTGCGTACTTACTTGACTCTATCGTAACAAAGAGCATATGGTGCAGCTTCAGCTTCAGCTTCATTGTTTGTGCCCCTCACCGTCCCTCCTTGTTCCAAAAAAAAAAAACTGGTTTGTTCACACTCATATTGCCCCTCCCCCTCCTACAGCAGACTCTACATCATACGTCGATACTTAGCTATGAGACACTATCCCTGTCACACTAGACCGCTCCCCCACCAGACTCGCCGGATCTGACGGCTAAACAAGGCCCCATCGAAAATGAATGATGTCGACGCTTCTTAAAAGCTTGGCCCTTTCGTCACGGCCGATCCCATCCAGATGTGCCGGCGACCCGGGCTCTCGCGTCTCTCGTCTTTCGTGTTGTTTGCTGAGTCGGCGTCTTTTGCACCTAAACTCCTTTCGTGGTCGCTTGCGCTTTTTTGGTTGTTTCGTTTGATTCTTTTGTCTAGATGCAGATAGATGGATGGGCTGGTCGCGTATTTGGCGCAGATCACCGGCCGCGCAGGAGGATCGCAAAAAACGACCTCCTGAGTTTTATGCGCGGGAGGGACGGGAGAAGTGAGTGGCTTGGGGTAAGACTTGAGATGAGACAGAGATTGCCGGTGTGTTATGCCGCTATGCCGCTGTTCCGTGGCCAAGAACGGAGCTATACGGATACTGTAGAGAGACGTAGACACGACATGGACGAGAACTATTTGATCTATTTGATGTTGTATCATGCTGTCAGGCGAGTTCGCGTGCTGTCATCACATCCTCCATCTTCTCATGAGGCGTATCTGAGGCACTAGCAACGTGGAGTCGTGGCGCTGCAACACGTGGAGGTGCCGGAGACAACTGATGGCTCCAGTTTGCACCTCATCACTCAAAACGATCTCAAGCACAGCTTCAGTGATGTAAGTGAAATGAGTAAATAAAATAAAATAAATCCAGCAGCTTTTCGACCGCAGTTCTTTACTTTCTGGTGGCATCAAAGCGACGCTCTCTATATACATCCTCCCAGAGCCCAAAAAAATAACAAAAACGATACTAGATGGCTTGCGCGCTCTATGGTAGTTATTTCATACAATCTCAAAAACACAAGAAAAAGCAGCACATAGCTCGACAAGCATCATCATCCTCAACTGTTTCATATCATCATCCCCTTTATTCATCGTCACCTGTGCTCGTCAATCCGCTCGCCAGTCCATGCATCCTTCGTCCCAGCAAATCTTCCGAACTCGCCAACTTAACCAGGCTCCTATTGCCTCGAATCGACTTCTTACCCCTCCTGCCATTCCGCTCGCCATTCACCGGCAGTGGCGAGTTTGATTCCGTGGTATCGGTTGAACCATTCGGTGGTGAATGGCCGTTGACGTCGCCATTTTGCGTTGTACTTCTCCCCCGAGACAGTTTGGTCATGCTAATCTCCAACGGTCTATCTTCGTCGCCGCTGGATTCCGCAATGGACTGCCGTCGGAGCGCGCCGTTTGTGGCTTGGCTCTGGCTCTTGAGCCGAGCTGCCTGTCTGGCTTGTTCGAGTCTCTGCGTCTCGGCGTCGGTAAAGAGCTGGTCGAACCAGGCTGCACTTCGGTCAAAGTGCTTCCACGCTGGTGGGTAAACACCCGGAAATTGCATAAAGCCATGCGAAGTGCCGGGGATGAGAAGCACCTCTGTGACTTCCTTATCGTCAAACGTCCAGTTCTCGTCTAGGGTTGATGAGCGAGAAAGCTCCCGTCGCGCCGCTGCCTCCTTTGCACGTCTCAAACGTCCCGCAAAGATGACTGTATCGTCTACCAAGGGATCTCGCTCTCCAGTCATGAAATATGTCTTGGGGAAATTCTCTAGTAGCTCTTCAGGCGCAAGTACAGGGCTGAGGAAGTAGTCTTGCGTGAAATCAGGGCGGTTATGAGCCCCAATGTATAAAATGATCATTGCTCGCATCATCTCAGGGGTAAGTACTCGATCATTAAAGTAAGATATCATCGATGCAGTTGCTAGGCGAGTCTTCATGGGCTCTGCTCGATGAGATACAGCTCCCTCCTTCTTATCGTCGGAGGCTCGTGAAGAGTTGAGCGATTTCGGGCCAGCATGGCAGTATTCAGGTCGCGTACCTTCATTGGAAGATGGCTCTGTGGGAGGAGACTCATCTTCGTTATCAGAGTGATGCGGTGTGCCGACCAGATCGTTATATTGCATGCTCTTCCTGCGTATAATGGATTTGTTCGTCTTTCTCATTCTCCGATCTCGAATCAGCGACATCTGCTCGTCTGACATCCAGTTTCCAATATTCATGTCCAGCGTGGGGTAGAAGCAGACAAGCCCGTCCGGGGGCGGCAGTTTACCAACGCCAGAAGCGCGTCGGTAATGGCTGATTCCAGTCTCGAGTATCATCAAAGTCGTCGCAACAGCCAGGTTTCCGCCTGCACTGTCTCCGGTAATTATGATGTTGGGGGTTTCTTTGCCTGACATGCCGATACATCTGCCCCGAGATTTTATAAGCGTTACATAGACATCGAAGCATTCGTTCAACGCATATGGATACGGATATTCTGGTGCCTTTTTGTAATCAACGCTGAGTATGGGCAAGCCTGTTTTCGCAGCCCAAGCAAACAGCTTGTCGTCGTTACATCGAGGATCCATGGCCACAAATCCACCGCCCGGTATATCCAGAATAAGTCTACTATGGTGCTCCAAATCCGCAAGCGGCCCGTCGTAATAAAGCCACGCAGAGACATGTTCTTTATAATCGCTATTGGTGGGTCGTGGAATCCGGACTTGCCTTGGCGGCCATCTCGTAAACCGTGGCCGCATGAGACGCTGAAGAAATCCCAGGTATGGTGTCGTCCCCTTGTTCCAAGCAACTCGCAGATGGTCAACCGTAATCATTCCACGGACCTTGCGAACCTTTTCGTCCGCCTTTTCGGCAGCCACCAGGTAATAGAGAGAGAAGACGATGCTGGCAATATCACGCAGCCATTTGGTTTTTATCTTCATTGCAGTCCAAAATCCAGCATCCAGTGCAGTCAATACCCAAGTGGCCCGGTAATAAGTAGGATCGTACATGTTGGCCATGGGCTCGGGACTGGCAAGGCCAACCAAGGCACTAAAGTTGCGAGCCGCATAGAGATATAGCATGGTGATGATGCCGATCTGCCATGCCGTCAACCGTCGGGAAAAGAATTTTGAAATATTTTGCGCAAAAGATGGGCCATGCTTATGGCCTCTGTTGCTCCGTTAGAAGATGCCTTATTACACCATCACCATTGAGCAAATTAGGCGTAGACGTACTTGTAGAGATAAAACGTCCAAAACGACAGCACGGCCAGAACCTGCAGACGCCTTGATTTAGACGACGGCCGTCCGAGAACGTGGTCTATCATGTTGCAAGCGAAGAGAGAAAAACAATCAAGCAAAAGCACGCCAGGTACTTGATCTATATCCGGGTATTATAACGTGTAGTATTATACATGTGATGCGCACGTCAAGGCCTGGTGCGATGGCCTATTATAAGAACGGATCGTAGACACAATGACGTATCATCTCAATTCGCGGCAATCGTGGCCGAACACGCTGTTTGATTGAGCTTCGCAGAATGTCAACCTCTCCGAAGAGAAGTGGTTATCGTCGGAGCGTACAGTCGGTCGTCTTCATAGGAGTAAGAATCAACAAAATGCAGCCATTCCAGGCTCGTGACCTGAAACAGAGGCCAGCCTCTTGGATGCGGTCGGTTCACTGGTCGAAGGTGGCGATAATCACTAGGTAGGTATTATGGACAATTCGCATTGACGGATGTTATGTACTGTACGGAGTGCGCGGCGAGATGGCGGAAGGCATGGAGTTCACATAAAAGGAGCAGCCGGTATTACGAGAGATGCGGGATGGGGTCCCCAGATCGACCGGGCCAGGCTTGTGACAGGCACATGTCATATCAATAGAAGATTCTCGGTTGGATTCTCGGCCTTTGGGCCTGTGCTGTGTTCGTCCTCGTGACGAAGATCCAGGCGCAGACAGCAGGGTCTGTCACACTGTGGCCGCAATTGCTGACATGTGAAAGTCAAGGGGTCCAATGGGCACAGGCAAAAAGCAGGTCTTTGGGCAAATACTCTCCACGTCGCGGCAGCCAATCAGAGGCCTGCCCACAGTGTCTCCCTGGGGTCTCCCCCACGATCTGACGGATTGTTTTTGGGCTGCTGCGACTCTGTTCTTGTCAGTTTGACAATGCGGGTTGCGTTGGGTCGCTGAAAACGGCATGCGAGGCGGCGTCAAGCTCGTCAGTGTGTCTCAATATTGATCCAATCCTAACGCCGTGGCTGGCGGAATTGGAGCTATTGCGACCTACAAGTAGTTCGGATCATTTCTAATCCGATCGTTGCAGTTTCGGAGAAAGCCAAGAGTTGGAGAATTCAGCGGAAATATATCGTGGCCATGCTTTGTAGTTCTCCGACAGGCTTATTGGGAGCAATACGAAAGCGAGTCTCCCCGACATGATGAGGCCCCTGAATATATAGTAGGTATAGGCAATTACGTACAACGGTAATATTTCTTAGGCAGAAATATTATTGTTAGGTACTTAGTAAGAAAATGCTGCTTAGTGTACACAGGCGCCAATGTTACCCTATATACCTACATGTAGCTGCAGCTTGTTTTCTCAACAACGGCCAGTCTTCATCTGCGACAATGCACCACATACAAGAGATACCTATTGTTAAACAAAACGAAAAGCTAGTGTCTCGGATATTGTCAGCCCTCCCATGCGAGCGCGAGCGCGATTCCACCGAGCTATTGTTCTGCTGCGTGAGAACCGGGCATACCCGTAATCGTATACCACTAGCTGGATCTTGATTGCACCATAGCATAGAATAAGGCATAGCGGAGAATGCGTCGGTGAACAGGGAATTATGCAGGCTTAAACGGACAGCCCGGCAGCCAGTGGAGAACATCTCGGGACTTGCAAAGGCCTCTTTCTAACCCCCTTCTCTGACTCGCGCCTTTCTGGCGAAATTGTCCTTCGTGAGCACAGTAGTCCATCTCTATGGAAACTATAGAACTAATGGAATCAACCATGGAAACCTTGGAAACACTACGTCAACAACTCCCAACAGCTCACAATCTCAGATCTGAAGAGTCCAGGGCCCCAAAAGCAGATCGCGCAGAGCCAAGTAGATGTAGAGATTGTACCTGGAGATTACCCTTAATTTTACCTTAACTTACTTCTCATTACGATGACTCGGGCATAAACATGGCTAATGCAGAGTTACGCAAGGGCGAAGCTGCACAACTCGGTCGTACCCAAGTAGCCCTCCCTTGCCAAGGCCAAAGCAACTGAGACATGCATGGTAGCTCGTACGTGTCACCGCTAAGACCACAGAAATCACATTGCCATGGCCCATTTAGACTTCAAAACCCATAGCTTGGCTATCTAGTTGATCCGCACAAGCCGCTAACTATCCCATATGGCCGATCCTGCGCATTCCATTCGGGCAAGCTTCATCAATCAGAGCTTGCATCTTAGTGGGTCCAAGACATCTCAAAAGAGCTGAGCTGAGGTCGATCCCGATGAAAAAAAAGGTGTGTGTAATCCGTAGATTGATGAATTTGAGACAGGCTGGGTGATATTGACTATGAGATGGGGGGACCTAATCTCGACTTATGGCGTTATTGGCGATTTAAAAGAGCAGTCGCCTCGCGGCTTGGTCGATGATTGTGTAGCAGTCTTTACAACTCAGCTCTTGAAAGTGTAGGAGATTTCAAAATGGCTTACCTTTGCAAACTAGCCGCCGTTGCGGCCCTTGC
The DNA here is from genome assembly GCA_000331835.2 of Trichoderma hamatum GD12. NCBI lineage: Eukaryota > Fungi > Ascomycota > Sordariomycetes > Hypocreales > Hypocreaceae > Trichoderma > Trichoderma hamatum. The sequence goes on from ANCB02000293.1 coordinate 50,650, forward strand.
CCTTTCGACTCCGGTTGCTGCTATCAGCCCTAATGCCATTTATGACGGAGGAATCAAGGGCAACAATGGCTCGATTCAGCTGGCCATTGGTAACGGCGGTGCTGGCCAAAGCGGTCTGATCAAAGGTAATTCTATTCACAATCCCGAGTCAACTGTCTGGAATTACTGGTATCTAACGTCTTATTTCCTCTCGTAGCCCTCGCAGACGCCTACATCAAGGATAGCGTCTCCAATGGCACGAAGCCCTTCCGCGTGGCATGGTACACCAGCGACACCACCTACAGCATTGAGTATCTCGAGACTGGCCTCATCGATGTTGGCATCACCTACAGCCCGGCAGCAGAGAAGATCGCCATTGATCAGGGTATCGCTCTGTCTCCTAGCTACTATGCTTTCCGGGACCATTTCCTCCTCGTTGGCCCCAAGTCCAACCCTGCCAACATCTCCAAGTCGACCGACATCTTCACCATGTTCTCTCAGATCCGCACGGTGGCTGAGAACGAGCAGACTACACCACCGGTCCGCTTCCTGAGCCGTTATGACAAGTCTGCGACCAATATCAAGGATTCCTTCCTGTGGATAAGCATCGGCCAGGTGAGTTTAAACGGCTTCTTTGCTTCCATCTTGTTAGCCTTTATATGGTTCAATAGACTAACAGTTCTTTCAAAGGTTCCCTGGGCTACTGCGTACTCTACCTGGTACCATCAATACATTGCTTTCCCCATCCAGGCTCTCACGGCTGCCATTCTTCTCGACGAATACACCATCACTGACCGCGGCACCATTCTGTCTCTGGATGCCAAGCTCCGCAACCAGACTGTCATTTACAAGGCTGGTTCAGACAATGCTGACGATCCTCTTCTGAACCCTGCTCACCTCCTTGTTGGAAAGAAGGCGCCTCACCCCAAGGTGGCCAGTGACTTTGCCAAGTGGGTGGTTGGCAAACGGGGCCAAGCTGTGATTATTGGGTTCAAGAAGGCAGGCCAGCAGCTGTACAGCCCTGCGCCTCCCACCAACTCTACCGCATAAATTATGTATAAAGATAACATTGATGATAACGGACTTGGACATAAGAATATGGCTGAAAATAGTATTTAATTGGTAAATTTTAATATATAATCACTCATTGCTCTCGCATGGTACTGTGTGATGTGTACATTTTTGTGTGAAATGTAGAGCGTTTAATTGAAAAAACTGAGTAGAAAATAAAATAAAACGAGTTTCAATTGAGTAGGTTAAAATACATCATATATTATACGCAGCCATATGCTAATCAATTGCTATTTTACTCTCGATTGAACATTCTTGCGCCGGAACATGTGAGAATCTGCGTGTATAAATGCTGCACGCTGTATGAAAATTTCCCATATTCGCACATACCAGCCGGCCCGCCTTATCATTGGCTGCAGCTCACAACACATCCCACCATCTGGGCCCCACCTGCAATTATCTCGATTCCAGTGCTTTTTTCGGCTTGCTAACCCCAATCTTCAACCCCAAGCAAAAACCGCTGCGGCATCATGAGGAGCCGCTCATGAAACTCCCCGGTCGAGTGGACGGCTCTTTCTGCGGTGCGGTGCTGTCGACCCGATCATCAGCCGGCTTCGTGGCAGCCAGTCTGCGCGGCAATGTGGCTGGCCAAGAGCCTCGAAAAAGCAGAGGTGCTCCTCCAAAAAGACCAGCAGCTTCGCCGGTAACATGCCGCCAGCCACGGCCGCTCTCCTGTCCGAGGAGCTCGCAATGGCTGCTATCGACGTTTATTCCAGGCCTCGAAAAGCACCGCACCGCACCGACGCAGAACCCACGACGCACCGCTCGCTGTTACGGGACAGCCGCTGCATCTTATGTCTCAGGCACACGACAACGGCCGCAGCCACCGCCTCCCGCCATAGCCCAAGACAAGGGAAAGATGTTGCTCTACGTCGATCAATCTGACGTGGGCAGTGTGGAGGAGTATTTTGATTTCTACAAAGATCCATACCGGCGTGGATATGCGGCTCCGGATGGGCCAACACTGAGAGTGTCAGAGAAGAAGAGCGATGTGCAGTATCCCTCTTCTGACGAGACGGCCATGACAAACGACGGCACGCAAGAAACATTGGGCCGACTTCAAACTGCCATCGGCCAAAGACTGCGGCATCCAAATCGCTACTCACTGGATGGGATACATAAATTATACTCGGAGCTTCCTGAGCCACGCATGCTATGTCTCACGTGGCAATGGCGTAACAGACTTTTGAGAGTGATGGGTACGCCTCAGAAGCGTGATATGGAGTCAATGTTGCGTTATTTTGCGCTGGTTGCGGATGTCAAGAATGCAGGGCTCACACTTCGCCGCTCACAATGGAATTACGCTCTAGCCTTTGCGACCAAGTATACTGCTAGGGTTACCACCCAAGAGATGGAATCCGCGCTGAGAATTTGGAAAGAAATGGAAAGAGAAGCCAAAATTATGGGAAACGATGTCACGTTCAACATTCTATTTGATGTCGCCGCCAAGGCGGGGAATTTCACGCTGGCTGATATGATATACAAAGAGATGGACACTAGAGGAGTTGAGTTTAATCGTTTTCACCATGTCAGTCTCATCCATTACTTTGGATTGAAACTTGACTCTGGTGGAATTCGAGCCGCATACCGAGAGATGGTCGAATCTGGTGAGATGATTGATACCGTTGTTCTCAATTGCGTCATCTCAGGACTTCTCAGGTGTGGTGAAGAGTCGGCGGCTGAAGAGACATATCAGCGGATGAGAAACGACCACCATATGGCATCTGAGATACCTCAAAAGGACTACATGATGAACAAAGTTGTCACCAAAGTCCTCATGATGTTTACACGAGTTGGAAAGAAACATCCAGAGCTGAAGAAATCGTTTCAGACAAACGTCCGCTTGACACCAGATGCGCACACCTACAAGTTGCTGGTAGATCACTATGCTGTCAGAGTTGGCAATCTTCAAAAGGTTGCCCAATACCTGGATGAGATGAAACATCTGAAAATTTCCATCGATCCTACCATTTTCCTGGCCTTATTCAAGGGGTTCTACACGCATGGAGGATTTGCCGGCTCGGACTGGTCAGAACAGCGCCTAGAAGGCATACTGGCAGCATTTTACCAAGCTCACGATGATTATGCAAAGGAGTTTCGCATAGACCGCTGGGTGGTCATTTGGGCTCTACGGGCGGTGAAAAAGTGCTGCTCCAACGAGGCACTCATCCAGACGTTTGAGTCCATGTCTCAGAGGTGGGATATCCCGCCGGACCGTCACCATTTCATGCACGCACTGTTTGAGAATATTCTCCATGACAGAGATCTCAGGTCTACTCGCAATGATGGGCTGCAGCTACAGCGGCGCAAAAAGGATGCATCATGGTTATGAGGAGCTTCTAGCGATATGATTGTAAATAAGCATTCATGTAGTTGTACGTTTAGATGGCACATAGGACAAACATATAGACTACCCCTATCATTTATAGATTGGGACAATGATAGTATATAAAGACGATTTATGACAAGATTAGTATCAACCCAATTTTTAGTCCCAAAGTGGTCGCAAAGTAGATTTGGCACAAAACAAGTTTTTTTGTTACATATGTGACTGCGATTGGCCTCACGTCTATTCGAGCTATTTACTCCATTCCAGCAACTCGCTACCCGTACAGTACGACGTCCAGCATCCAGATCATAACGATATTTCGAATCGCTCCAGTAATTTACTGGGACTTGTAGGTCTGGTAGACTGGAATTGCATGTTAGCCGAACCGTATAACCGAAAATCGCGACGCATGGCGGGGCAGCTCTCGACTCACCAGCAATGCCGAAGGGAGCGAAGAAGCCAACGGTCATGAAGGTCCAGTAGCCGGCGCCGAAGTACTTGCTGCGAGGGTTGAAGGGCAAGTTGGAGTAGGGGCCCTCGGGGTAGTGGTAAGGAGAGGACATGCGAGGGCGGGTGGTGTGGAAGCCTCGGCGGGCGACCATGGAGGTGGTGCGGGTGGCAGCGCGAGCGGCGATCATCTGTAACAAGGGCCAATTAGTTGTCTGGAGGTTTGAGGAGCGATGCTTCAGTATCTTGGGCGAGGCTGACCTTTGCGGACGTCGAAATGGTGTGACGTGGGCGAGTTGAGGCGAGTTGAGATAGTTCTTCACAGTATAAGCTTCCCGAATCAATATCGTTCGATTGAGGTCAAAACGCCGCTTGCAAGTCACGTGCAGCTGTAGCTTTAAGTAAAAGATTATGTAATGCAACAGCCAAAATCCTATGACGGAGAATTATTACCAAGGGACCTGGACTCGCGCCGAGACGGACGGTGTGCACAAAGTACCTGTGGATCTCGATGCGCCTCACCGCCTTCTTCCGACAGCAGAACGATTTTCTTTTCTGCCGCTCTAAATCCACTTCTTTTCAGGGAAATATTTCGTCAACAATCTTTGCGTTTTTGTACGTTTGGAGGATCTGTGCCTTGCAGGTGAAATTTTACTTCAATGTCTAGCTAATTTGATTAGCTGATGTGGTTGACTTAATATTCTAATTTTCTCACCAACCTGGAATTCTTAATCATTGTCGGAAGCTTTCCATTGCGATTTTAGACAAGCAAGTTACAGTTAATCGGCTCCACACTCGCCCATAATCAGCGACGCCGTTTTTTTAAAGCTTCCCATTTTTCCTTTCCTAATTTCAGCATATCATTCCGCCTATCCATAGCTGCAATTAAGACACAGATCCGGCAAGATGGACGACATGTTTGATGTCTTCGACGGCCAGGCGGGGGCCCCAAGCGACAGCGAAGATGAAAGAACGCCGCAGAAGAGCCGCAGCAGAGCCCAGAGCAAGAAGCGGAAGGCCGACGAAGCGATGAATGGCAGCGCAGCGGCGGATGCGGATGCAACAAACGACAATGCGGACGTCGGTATGGCAGACGCTGCCGAGGCTTCTCGCGACGGGGACGAGGAGGACGAGGAGGACTCGGATGCGCCCGATCACCAGGACAAGAAGCGACGCAAGGAGGCCGAAGAGGCTGGGCCGGTCATGACGGACAATTTCCAGACGGCGGAGTCAAGAGAGGTCGCGGGCGCCTCGACGTTTGTTTCGCAAGATGCATCGCTCGTTCTGTCACACAATATTCAGCATCAGGTGGCTCTTCCACCCGATCTCAACTACGAGTACATTCCTCTTTCAGAGCACAAGTCGCCCGAAGAGCCCGCGCGAACATACCCTTTCAAGCTGGACCCCTTCCAGAGCTTGTCCGTTGCATCGATCGAGCGCGATGAAAGTGTCCTGGTGTCGGCACACACCAGTGCGGGTAAGACGGTGGTGGCAGAATACGCGGTCGCACAGTGCCTCAAGCGCAACCAGAGGGTCATTTACACCAGTCCTATCAAGGCCCTGAGTAACCAGAAATACCGAGACTTTGAAGCCATTTTCGGAGATGTTGGATTGATGACTGGTGATGTTACAATCAACCCCACGGCCAGTTGCTTGGTCATGACCACAGAGATTTTGCGATCCATGTTGTATCGCGGTTCTGAGATTATGCGTGAAGTTGCTTGGGTTGTATTTGACGAAATCCACTACATGCGAGACAAGACTCGAGGTGTTGTTTGGGAGGAGACGATTATCATGCTTCCCGACAAGGTCCGATATGTGTTCCTTTCTGCCACCATTCCGAACGCCTTCCAGTTTGCCGAATGGATCGCCAAGATTCACCACCAGGCCTGCCACGTTGTCTACACCGATTTCAGACCTACTCCGTTGCAAAACTACTTTTACCCTGCTGGAGGAAAGGGAGCAAGAATGGTGGTGGATGAAAAGGGCTACTTCAACGAGGAGAATTTCAACCTTGTTATGGCCGAAGTTGAAGAGAAGAAGGGTTCTGACCCTGCTGATTTCACCGCCAAGATGAAAGGAAAGGGAAAGAACAAGAAGACCAACAAGGGCGGTGCTGACGAGGGTTCTGATATCAACAAGATTATTCGAATGACGGTTAAGAAGAATTTTAACCCTGTCATCGTCTTCAATTTCTCCAAACGGGAGGTTGAAAACATGGCGGTTAAGATTTCCAACCTCAACTTTAACGATGACTCTGAAAAGGCCATGGTGAACAAGGTCTTCCAGAGTGCTATTGAGAGTTTGTCAGAACAGGACCGAGAGTTGCCACAGATCCAGAACCTCCTGCCTCTGCTGCAGAAGGGCGTTGGTGTCCATCACTCGGGTCTGCTGCCAATTCTCAAGGAGACAATCGAGATTTTGTTCCAAGAGTCCTTGATCAAAGTTCTATTTGCAACCGAGACTTTCTCCATCGGTCTCAACATGCCTGCCAAGACAGTCGTCTTTACTCAGGTCACGAAGTGGGACGGTGTAAACATTCGACCCATTACCTCATCAGAATACGTTCAGATGGCTGGACGTGCTGGTCGTCGTGGTCTTGACGCCCGAGGTGTTGTCATCATGATGATTGACGACAAGCTTGAGCCAGATGTGGCCAAGCAGATTGTTACTGGCCAGCAGGATAGACTCAACTCTGCGTTCTACTTGGGCTACAACATGATTCTTAATCTTCTCAGAATTGAGGCTATTTCTCCCGAATTTATGCTGGAGAGATGTTTCCACCAGTTCCAGAACGCGGCTAGCGTTCCTAGCTTGGAGAAGGATCTGATGGCATTGCAGCAGGAGAAGGATGCCCTGACAATACCAGATGAGGCCACTGTCAAGGACTACTACACAATCCGACAACAGCTGAACACGTACACAAAGGATATGCGAGCGGTCATTCAGCACCCGAACTACTGTCTGCCCTTCTTACAGCCTGGCCGACTTGTGCAGATCCACAATCCTAAGGAGTCAGTTGAGAAAATTGGTGGTGGACTCGACTTCGGCTGGGGTGTCATCACTGATCAATACCAGCGACGAGCTCCCAAGCTTGGTGAGCCTGATTACCCGCCCCAGGAATCCCACATTATCGAAGTTCTCCTCTACATTTCCAAGTCAAGTGCGGAGATTATTCCTGGCCAGCCATCTGGAGAAATGCCACCCGGTCTGAAGCCTTCCACCAACGGTGATGGCATGTTTGCAGTTGTACCTTGCCTCCTGACATGCATCAAAGCGATCAGCCAGATCCGAATCTTCATGCCAAAGGATGGCCTGAAGTCTGAAGACGATCGCAAGGACTCCGCAAAGGCTTTGAGCGAAGTACAGCGCCGTTTCCCAGATGGTGTGCCCATCTTGGATCCCCTCGAGAACATGGACATTTCAGATGAATCTTTCAAGCAGCTTCTTCGAAAGATTGAAGTCCTCGAGTCTAGACTCGTGACTAACCCACTGCACATGTCTCCTATGCTTCCTTCATTGTGGGATCAGTACCACGTCAAGGTTCAGATCTTGGACAAGATCAAGGAGAAGAAGAAGGAGATTGCAAAGGCCCATAGCATTGCGCAGCTGGACGAACTCAAATCCAGAAAGCGTGTGCTGCGTCGTCTCGGATTCATTAACGATGCCGAGGTCGTTCAGCTCAAGGCCCGTGTTGCCTGCGAGATTTCTTCCACTGAAGGTCATGAGTTGCTCTTGTCAGAGCTTCTCTTTGATCGATTCTTCAACGAGATGACTCCCGAGACGATTGCCGCTGTTCTTAGCTGCTTCGTGTTCGACGAGAAGATTGAGACCCAAGCATTGAAAGAAGAGCTACAGAAGCCTTACCGCGAGATCCAAGCCAAGGCTCGACTGATTGCCAAGGTTAGCCAGGAGTCTAAGCTGGATGTTAACGAGGATCAGTATGCCCAGAGTTTGAAGTGGCAGCTTATGGAAACGATCTATGCGTGGGCGCAGGGACGGCCGTTTGTTGAGATTTGGTAAGTAACTATACCCGAGAGCTAAGTCTCTTCTTTGATGGATCATTTTCTTTTTTTACTAACGATATTTTTCCTTTTCAGCAAAATGGCAAATGTCTACGAGGGTTCGTTTATTCGTATCTTCCGCCGTCTCGAAGAGCTTCTTCGACAAATGGCTCAGGCCGCCAAGGTTATGGGCAACGACGATCTGACCAAGAAGTTTGAGGAGAGTTTAGGAAAGATCAGGAGAGACATCGTGGCCGCGCAGAGCTTGTATCTGTAAGCACGATAGTGGGCACTCTTGTTATCCGTTGGAGGAAAGGGGAGAGGGGGAAAGCATTATTGTTTCTCTCGGCATTCAAGCCGGTTATTAAAGAGCCATATGTATGGAGTAGATACCTCTTTTTTTGGGTTCCTTTGCTTGGCATCATTCATGGTTGGTGGAGTTTAGGAGCATGGGGGAGATTAAAAGAAAACATGTGTTTTTTTGCTTGCTAGTATACGTGGATAGCTGTTTTGATATGGTAGATGACCAAAAATTTTCGATATGAAAGGTCTGCTGAAGAGTGGCTTGAACTTATTCTGCATTTAACTGTTCGTGAGAATCATTTTACTTTATGAAGCTTTCTTCCATAAAGAAGTACCGGTAAATGGAATGGTGAAATTTTAAGACTCGAATGGCGAAAGTTAATTAATATATGTAAGGATGGATCGCTGAGGCGACTTATCAAAACCTTTGAGGCTTGAATTATGAGAATGACCATGAAGAAATGGTAAATGTGAAAGGGACGACGCATACTACTGCATATACGCCTCGCCTCGGGCTAATTCAATAACTGAATGAGAAAAAAGTATGATGTACGCATCATCCACTTTATTTTTGTTCAAAGGTTGCTAGTTATTTACAGTGTTTTTCTCCTAGTCGAAACTATCTGAGGTTAAACAAGCGCAGCTGTCAAGTTTATTATGGCGGCGCACAATCATTTGGAGGCGCCCTCAACAAATGCAAAAAAAAGTCTCCTAAAGTTAGTCTAGACGTGTGAATTATTTAGTATATAATAGATTATAGCTTTCTTTTCCCTCTCTTGCAGATTTATTCTTCGTCAATCTGTATTAACCTGTACCATTCTGATAACATATTATCATTCATCCTTTAGACTTATACCGAGAGAGGTATGCTTGGTTCTTTGAAAGCGTTTAGAAACTATACAATCAGTTAAATTCGAAGACATAAGCTGAGAACAATGCCTTCCAACACTTCTACAACACCATGGGCGTCTCTGCCAGCTGAGATTCGTCTCACGATCCTGGAATCGGTCGCCGAGCAGAAATATCCGGGCTGGGCTTCCATCTTGTAGACTTAATATAAGGGAAGAGCATATTGAGGAGACTGTTGAATCCTATGCAGATGTCATCTATTACTTGAGACTACCTATCCAAGTCGTTGAGCCTGCGTCACTCTGGCAGATGCGGTTGAAGGGAAGAGGGTTTATACTGTATTAAGATAAGGCCGCTCGTCTAAGCATTATGAGTCTCTTCGTTAGGTAATAAAGAATGGATTTTGACATTTTTACATTGAGTTGCTTACTCAAAATAAGGAATAGGTAAAAAACACATCTGCAATCTATGTTGTATAGACTGCCTTTATAAGATATCACTATTATTTACTGGAGCTTTTATTATCCAAGAAAGCGTCTAGCTGTATAAACATATGAAAGTGTTCATGATGCGATCTACTGGTGGTTTTCGTAATGTGACAAATAGATCCATACTATCGTTTTCGAAACTCAAGCCATAGAATCATTCTTTTTCAGAATCATTTCCGATGAGCGACTGGATACATCGCTCTCTTTTATGCTAGATTCATTCTGTTTGTCCCTATCAGTGATGTTCAGACTTCTGTCTAACCACCTTAGGACTTTTGGATCAAGTTTGTCTCTGATCCATTCCCATTCAGAAGCCGCAAATCCAATGACAATGATTAAAATAGATGTAAACGCAGATACCGGGACTAGAGACGTAAAATTTGATCAGTCTGCTGTTTTTATGACGCCCATAGGGTAAATGTATAGAACAAAGAATAGAAAGCAGACAAAAATACAGCTCTAGCTTAAATAGAAAACAATAATAGTGCTTACAAGTTATCATTGACACGAAATCCAGTGTTAAATAATTATTGCTGAATTCTTGGACAGGAATGGCGAAAAAGGCAGCGATGAAAGATAAAGGAAGCTATGAGGCGCTGTATGTCAATATATAGCGGTGAAATTTTGCTGGCTGTAGTAATTCATGAGACCTACGAAGATGATGGTAACAACTGTGAATACCATAAGCGTTCTGCCTTGTCTCTCAGCTTCCCTTGCCATTGCGTGCGATTGTTCTGCCTGAAGGCGAGCAGTTCGAGTGTCTATCATGTTATTCTGTTTCTGTTTCAAATCGACAAGAGTACTTAGCTATATAAATGATCTTATTAGTGTTGTTCTGCCTTGAAAAAAGAAAAGAAAAAAAAGAGTGAGAGAGAAATGGGGTGACAAACTGCCTGATTGGTGTTTCTTGCTCGCTCATGCATTTTTTTAATCTGTTCCGCAAATCGGTTGACACTACGAATCGGAAGATTTTGTTTTTGATGGCGAAATTCCCAGATTATGCTTTGAGCTTGCTTCATGGAATCTTTCCTCTTCTGATTTTCTTTATCAAGATATCCATGCTGTTCATGTGGGAATAAATGCTCATCTCCAACGGCACTCCTGAGATCGTCAGTTACATCCGATTCAACCGTATTTGACCATTTGCATTCTTCGGAGAAGCTATGTGTACTTTCAGCACCATCTCTAAGTGGCTTGAAAGTACTATCACTTCTTCGTAAGCTGGATTTGGTGCTTTGAGCTGCGGTCTGCTTATCATCGTCTGGAGCGTTAGATCGTATCATAGAGCGAATAATCCGATCTAAGGCTTCAATAACTTCCTTTTGATCTGCGAAGACCTTTTCCATCATTTCCAATTCATCTTGGATATCTTTAATCTGCCTGAGGAGAGCGATCTCTCTGGTTATATCAAGAACGAAAAACCGACCGAATTTTTCAAAAAGCTTAGCAAGGCGCTGGAACACCGTCTCTTCCTCGTTCTTCGGCGCTTTTCCCAGTTCTTTTATCTCGTCTTCATTAGGGATTTCTGTATCCATGGTGTATTTTCGATATTCTAGTAAGCGTTCTTTCGGCCCTTCCACCTTTTTTGACTCATCCATCTTTTCTGGGTCGCCAGTCATGTCTGGATCATTATCTAAAAATTGTATTTCTTTTACAATATCATTTGCTAAGCAAGAATCAGCTTCTCTCGGATCGTCTTCATCGTTTGGCGGACTTGTGTTTTGTAGACTTTGCATCGCTTTTATACGAGTTTGCATCAAGTGATTAAATGTATTGAAAAGCAAGACTTCTTCATTCATCTGTCCCACACAGATTCACAAGAAATTAGTAAAAGTACTCTAAACTTATGTTATGAGAAATAATAAAGATATAACGTACAATATAGCTGATAGAATTTTCATAAACTTCTGTGAAATCAAGCATATCAGTCGAGTGGTTTAAAAGCGCTCTTGAACATCTGCTGGCAATAACTCCTGCGAGATCATATGGCGTTTTTACAGCATCTGGTCTTTGCTGAATATATGATTTGGTAGTTTGTAAAACGTCGGTGGTTCGTCGTGGGTCCAATTTTTTGGAGCCTGATCTTTCTTCTACGTCAAACCAGTCTCTAGAAGGAAAACATGTCACGACTGCTTGAGCTTTTCCTGAGGGACCAAGAAGAATCCATAGCCAAAGCTGATCTACCATAATAACGGTATATTGGTCCTGATTGTCGAGCTTTTTGTTTTTATTTAGCTTTTTCTGATATCGGCGCACAGTTTGATCAGCATCTCGAATTTTAGTGTCTTCCAAGTTATGATAAAGAGACTGATCTAAAGTCCGCCGAATATGGAGAAGGTGACGAGAGTTTTTATCGCGGTTGCTTTCTAAGAGCAAATATTTGTCTAAGAGCATCTCTTCTCTCCGACACTTCTCCTCTGCGGTAGGCTCTTCAGCGGATGGAGATATCGTAGCGTTATCAGAGAGTGATGCTTCCGGGGAGTGATTAGCAAGAAACTCTGATCTTTTTTTCAGTGCCGCTTCCTCGTCCCAGTGAAGATAAGGCATCTATGTTTCCACAGTTGTCAGTAACTGCATCGATAATAATAACATTTAATCAGCCATAGGACTCACAAAAAGAACCACATGTCTGTCTTCATTGTCATACCCAGTTTCTATAATAGATTAGCTATCTGGTTAATTGAGTCGAGAAAATTAGGAAACAAATTCTCACTATTCTTGCTTCTGAAATCTTCTTGGAAATCGTGGCATGCTGGCATCATGAATCGTGCATGTGAGGAGCCTTTTTCTCCTTCATGCTGTCTCTTTATCCATCGCTTTTGCTCCAGGACTTTATAAGCTAACGATGGATTTCGATGGTATATTTTGCCAATTAATGCCTTTTGTTTTCATAATTAAGAAATACTCTCCTCTTTTTTTTTCCTCGTTAAGATAGGAATAACTCACCTCAGCCCATTTCATCTGTTGTAGAACGACTAGTAAGCAAAGCAATTTGATTATAGCTGACGTAAGGGGCAGTGGCACGTACATTATTTGCCGGTAAATGAAACCATTTAAACTCGGACCTGTTTGTAAAGTCGAAAAATTTCTTTTCTTTTTCCATTAAGTCTTTCACAGTAAGCTCTTGAAATTCCGGGCTTTGGTTCTCGGAGAAATCAACGACTGTTGCTTCAAAGAGCCTGTCAACTATTGGGTGCAAGTCGTTCGGTGTTGCTAGCTTTTCGGTGTCCAGTAGCATGAGAGTTGTTGAATCTTTGTTGTCAGCCGCAGTTTGGAGCAATTCATTTTTCGTATCCCCTTCCCTCAATTTTTTGACCTGTAATAGTGCCCGAATAGTGCTGTGTTGGCTATTTTTCACAGCCTTTTTTAATACAGAGTCATCATCATCATCTCTAGCACCTTGAAAAATGAGATACTCAGCAACTTTTGTTTGGGTCTTGTTCGTCGCGCCCATAAGTGGTGTTATGTCGTTGTCGTCCTTGCAATTGACTTTCGCACCGCAAGATGTTAAGGCTTGAATTAGATAGAGATCACCATCCTTTGCTGCCTTTACTATCCTATTGTCTAACCATTTCTTTCGTTCAGCTTCTTCACCTTGTCTATTACGAAGCAATTCAACCAATTTTTGGATTGTTACTGTCTGCGCATTGCGGGTCGCTAACTGAATTTCTCGTTCAATGTCGTCGTCACTGAGGAGGCCGGGTGCAACATCAGGAAATTCGTCGGGCTCAGGCGTCTTATCTATTTCTATTGGATTTTCGAGATATTTGAGCCATGTGAGCAACGAAATAAAGATAGTTTCATCTTTGCTGCGTGCTGCAGCTTCGAGAGGGGCTGGACCCCGAGCAGTTCTTCTCCTAGCGCAAACGGAACCGGCTTGTTGCAGTGCAAACTGGACTACTGAAGCTTGGCCATTTTGCGCTGCCCATGAGAAAGGTGTCATGCCAAATGAATCTTGCGTTTCAAGTCCAAGTGGTACTTGATCGAGATATGCTGTGAACAATGTCACATATCCGAGTCCTGCTGTCCAACACAACAGTTTGCGAATCTTGTCTTCGCTAGGAGAGGATGCTGCATAGGGGCGACTAGCACCGGTAAAAGCGCGTCGGAGCTGGCGAGGACCATTTGCTGTAGATAATGACACCGATACATTGATGCTTGATGGATAAACGCTTGTAAGTACCACGAACCTGACATGATTGTCACGCCAGTTGCCATATGCCTCGGGAGGACACATTTTGGCTTTGACTGTCCCACCTTCAGGAGGTTCATATTCAAGTTTTGGATTTTCTTTGGAGTTGTTCCATAGTTCTGCGATGTTGTTGTCATGGCTAAAGTGGTTGGCTTCCACCGCCTGAATCTCAATAGGTCCATCATAATCATCTTGGATTTGAATCAAAAAATTCAAATCGAACTTGGGAATAGATTCTTTCTGGACAAAGAAGAGAGTTGAAGGGTACTCGAATTCAAATGAGATTATAGCTCCACGCATTGGCTTCTCATTGTGATAAGGTGCGGTGGCTCTATTAACGATGTCGATACAACTGGTCAAGCTCGGTGGAGCGCGAACCCGAACCGCGCGCGTATTCATTAAATAGTTCGCTTCTGCCATGAGGGATGATGTAATAAATGAATAGAAATGTTGGGATGAATAAAGATAATGTTTGGAATTCGTCAGTAGTGCGTGTTAAATAGAATCTAATACGAGTATGAGCGTCGGAGAGCAGGTATAAATGTATTTATCTTGGGCATTGCTACGGAGTACAGAGAGCACTGTTACTTGTTTCACAGGGCATGAATTGGATTGCAGCGGGATTTTTAGTACTACCATTCCCAAAAAACACTTCGGCCAATAGAGGCAGGCTTCGGTGAGGCGAACATTTTACGCAAGTGAGCTGAATGATAGCTCATCCTTTGGCTGAGACACTTGAATTGTAGCGCTGCTGACAACTCATAAGCGTCTGCAAGGCAAATTGTCCAATAATTTTAATGGTCTCTTAAATTATGTGCACAATGTAGAGCTGAATGCATAGGATTCGCACCATGTAATATACAAGGCATCCCTACCTAAATTTTTCTGCTGATGCATTTGTTTACACGCTTACACCGAGATGTATCACCCATGTTAATGGGAAAACAAGGGTATAAATCATGATAGCCAGATAGTCAAATCAGTGCCGGATGCAGACTTTGGTTCTTTTGTATTTATAGCAAATGAAAAAGGGGTACAGAAGCTGAAAGTCATGGGGTTATAACCGATTCAAAACTTTTACATACAAGCTATCACCTAAACGAGGGAGAAAGAAGTTGACCCCGCAATACACTGCAAAGTCGTTCAGGAGCTGATCTTTGATGGCACAATGGCGGCAGAGACAAGACTTATATGGCTACCAAGCATAGCTAAGTTTTGGCAATGGCTTTGTTCGGAATGCCTAAATTGCGCCTAGCTATATTCTTATTAGGGTCATGCATTATAAAAGAAGGCAATGTGCATGCTGCGAGTGCTCGGGCATAGGAAAAGGGTGTTGGGTGTCTTGAGGTTACGCCGATGCAACCTAGTTCAACACATGCCCGATACATACGGCCAACACGACCCGTACCTCATCCTGGCAATATTTAGAGTACTTGCAGCTCGGTGTAGAATAACCCTTGCTGGTACTTTGATCTTAATCGGCGGCCTTCTTGACGGCTTACATCTCCCTCGGCGTCAATTGCTTAGAGCCTAGCAGCCATTCTCACTTTCCGTGACTTGTTAAATTTGTTTCGGTGATGGATCATCCTGGCCTACGCTGAGGCACTACATGATAAACAAGCCTTGGCATAATAGCGGTGGCTTCCCGAGAAAACAAACCCGGCGTTTGTTCAGCTCGTGAGGGGCTGCCATGGTGGGCGGAGTTGGCATAAATAGCCCCCTACCTGGCGACTGTCTCATAGTTGATTGGTCACCGTACAGAGATAGGTCGGCGATACAATGCAAGCCACAGCCTTGCGTTTTCGGCCATGGCGACGATGTGGTACACCTAGTGGAGAGGTGAGCTACCCAGCTGCTAATGAAATGTTTCCTATAAGACACTCTTGATTCGCGGCTGACGTCAATAGACCAATTAGAGAACGGCGATAAAAGAAAAGAATAGAAATTACTACAGAGGGCGACTACATGCCTTTATGGGAATGCATTTCGGACGGGCTTGGATACAGCAAAGACCAATCAAGTAGTCGCACACAGGAAAGACATAACAGCACTCAGGTAGCTCTGCAGTGTGTTCCTTGGTTTTTTCAAGCATGTTCGACGCCAACTAAGCATTGATCCTGGTGGCTAATGCGCAATCCCTTTATCCCCAGACATATCAGATTGGCCGTTATAGCAGAGGCGAATCTATCGAAGATTGCATCTAAATATATGCAGCCAATAAGGAGCTTGACATAAGTGCGTATGTGTATTTTGTACGCGCATCCAGTTATTGAAATGAGGCTCGATCCCAATTGGAGAAATCCCCAAAAATAAATAGGCACTATCAGATGAAGCAAGGTATGACGACTTACGCCACAAAATGCTACGAGAACAGGGATTAACCGCATTGCAATACCATCTCAGCCTCGAAATCTCGAAATAGTAGTCATTCGTTTAAACCCCTCCACTTGGCTTCATCGTGCGATTCCTGCAGGTAGGTAGCTGAATTATAATAGTGGCTGCTGCTTTGATGCTGGAAGACCAGCAAGCAGCCTTGGAGCGCTAAAAGGCGCCATTGGAATAATATTTTTATACTCCATGTCGTATCACCTTTCTATGTATGATAGAACTTTTCTCAGCATAAATCGAGAAGTCATGCACATTCGCTCTTCAGCAGGTGTTCAATGCCTGTGTAACGCTCGATAGCCACAAGCAGAGCAGCTCGATTACGTTTGGCTCAGTGCTTTTTGTTCCTCGTAAGCTTTATGGGCTATACAAACGGCATTACCTTGGGTTCATTATATGGTTTCAAGTCCCTAGCCAAATCATAGGAAAATCCCACCGCTAAAAAGATAAAAGTAGGAGCCAGCTCATACTGAGATATTCCCCATCTTTCACAATAGAGTCAAACACAGTATCATATGTTGGCGGTAACCAAATGTATCTCCATGATGTCGCACGCTAGCAAGCATAGCCGATCTATGTCTTATATAGAGCAAAATCATTAACCTGAGAGAAGACTACTCAGGCTGCCAACAGTGATTTACCATCTACCCTTGACCTATTACAGCATGAGAAAGCTGCAAGCATACCGTATTACCTCGCTTTTTTCCAACGATAAATAAGTCAGTAGGTACAGGTATTGTGGATATACCTTCTTGGCCGCATACCTCTAGGCTATAAAAGGAAAAGTTCATTTAAGTATTGGTACCCTGACATATTGTGGAACCATAAAATATAAAAATGCGTTGTCAGATTTATTATTGAAGTTACGAGGGAGTTTATTATTCCCTCGCATTTTGGCTAATAAATTTGACAGGTAATAAAATACCTTTTCTATAATTATATAAGAGAAAGGTACTTTATAGGCTATTAATTTATTATTAAAAATGCAAGGGAATTTATTACTTTGTCTATAATATGATAAGAGAAAAATACTTTACAACTATTAAATTTATTATCAAAATTGCAAAGGAACCATAGTATCAGATTTATTATTAAAGTTATAAATGAGTTTATTATTCCCTTGCATTTTCAGTAATAAATTTAATAACTAATAAGGCACTTTTTTATAATTTTATAAGAGAAAAGTA